>PVKU01006100.1:7381-110236 GCA_004027475.1 Anoura caudifer
GGGGGGGGGGGGGGGGGGGGGGGGGGGGGGGGGGGAGGGTCACAATCAGGTATTTTAAATGTGAAGACAGACTATAAAGAGACAGGAGAAACGGGGAAGGAATAGAAATGTTCTTGAAAATTATACATTACCAATATTGACAAAAGAAAAACCAAAACTTTCCTGGGAGTGGAGACCGAAGCACTAGTAGGGGAAGTCAGGGAGGGCTTCCAGGAGGATGTGACAGGACATACCGAGTCACACAGGGCAACAGGGGGATTTCCAAAACAAAGAGAGAGGGGCAAAGGGTGTTTGAAGCCGCACTCCCACCGAACTACACTAAATGGACTGTTCTGGGCTCTCGGGGTGAACACCGAAAGCCACTTGAAGAAGTTTTCATTTTCGCCACTGGTTGTGCCTCAGTGGGTTGGACATCCCTCTGTAAAGGGAAAGGTCCCAGGTTCGACTCCAGTCCGGGCACAGGCCTGGGCTTCGGGCTTGGTTCTGGCCAAGGCACCTAGGAGAGGCCGCCAGTCGTTGCTGCTCTCTCCCTTTCTCCCTCCTTTCCTCTCTGAAAATAAATTTTCAAAAAATTTTCTACTTTCTTTCAAAGTTTTCTTTCAAAAACTGCTGTTAAGGACATTGGTCCCAAGGTTATCCAGTGTCCCATGTGGCCCAACCCACATGAAAAAGCTTCTGAACATTTCATACCAAGAAGCTCCTCTTGCTCAAAAAAGGGGGCAGGCTTCTTTCCACCCAATAGCGGAGGACAGGGGCCATGCACGAGACCTGGCTCGCTCATGGTCTGAAATCAAAAGCTCCTGACCTAAAAGCAGGTCATGGCAGGCAGTCATGTCCTAGGCCGCTATGTCCCCTAACAAAGGTCAGTTTTTACGTTAACCGAGCCTGCTCCTTGTCTCCTGGCACCGAGAGAACATGCCTTTGGAATGCCAGGCTTCCTTTCTCCAGACCCCTGGAAGCGCAGGCGCCCACAGAGCCCTCCTGTCCCCTTTGTCACTGTTGTCCTGTGACTGCTGGCGCTACTGCCCGCGCCCACCTGTGCAAAGGAAGTACGTGTCCACCATTTCACCTTTTATCCAATCCCAGAGGTCCCCCCACTCTGCTTCCTCCCGCCCCCCGATCTGTCTCGGATGGGTTTCCCGTAACTGACCTGTGCCTCCTCTTCTGATTGTAATGTATAGAAATAAGGTGAGTTTGAGGGTTTTTTGAGCCCAACTGACAACTGCCAGGAAGCAGCCCTGGAGGATGGCGGTTTTGCAGTGTCTTACACGTTGGAATCAGAGCAGGAGATGTAAGCGGGGCTACAGGAACTCTGTTGGTGGCAGATTAAGGGGCAGGAGAAGGGAAAGCCAAGCAGGGAAATCCCTGGGACTGGATAACAGGTAAAACCAACCCTGGCTGGTGTGGCTCAGTGGATTGAGCGCTGGCCTGCGACCCTCTGGTTCGCAGGTTCGATTCCCAGTCAGGGTTGCAGGCCAGACCCCCATCTGGGGGTGTGTGAGAGGCAACCAATAGATATATCTCCCACACATCAATGTTTCTCTCCCTCTTTCTCCCTCCCTTCCCATCTTCCTAAAAATAAAATCTTTTAAAATATATTTTTGAAAAAGTGAAACCACGAGAAACATGCTTCCTTGACATGGGTGGGGAAGGGACAGCTCACAACACTGGCAGCACAGAGAGATGGTATCGGGAGCAAGGTAGGGGCTCTGCGGTCCGGTGCTCTGGCTAGAGACTGCAGCCCAGGGGCCTGGAGGAGATCACTCCAGCCTGTCAAAGGTATGTTATCTCAGATGCACAAAAGAAAACAGGCTCAGGTAGGACAGGTAGGAAAACACTGACGTTTGTGAAGGGAGAGCCAGACCTAGCTAGGGCTGGACCAGCTTTTGGCTGGAATTTTTATGTTCATCCTATGCGGTTATTGGTCTGAGTTGGTGAGGCTGCCGCGCAGCCGCCCCTGAGCTCCACAGGTCTGGTACGGGGCCCCACTTTGGCTGCACTGGGCCGCCCACGGGTACGAAAGGGGCCCATGCCCGGCCAGCAGCTGTGTCCCACTTTCCTGGACTGGCCATTAACCACCAGGATGTTTGAGTTTTGCTTCCTGTCTTATTTATTTCTTGTGGGCCCATCTAATCAACAAAGAGCTACATTGGGCTGCTTCCATTTTCTGACATTTTCCAAGTTTTGAAGTTGTTGGCTTTTAAAGGGACTGCGGCGGAGAAAAAAAAGCTATTTGGTCAGCCTACAGTTTAAAAGCAAAAGCTTAAATGGGATCCCAGTTCCAATTAACTGAAATGAATGCTGGCACAAGAGCGAGAGGCAGTCAGGTATTTGGGGGTCATCACGCTTGTGCTGTGGGGAAGCTGAGAAAGCAATTTCAGTCCAGGCCGGGCTGCTCGGCTGGTGAGAGCGTGGTCCCAACACACCAAGGTTGCGGGTTTGATCCCTGGTCAGAACACATACAAGGATCAACCGATGAATGTACCAATAAGTGGAACAACAAATCAATGTTTCTCTCTCTCTAAAATCAATAAATTAAAAACATCAACCATGTTTTGAGAGAAAGAGAGAGAGAAAGCAATTCCAACACCCCAAGGAGAAAATTTCACCTAGGTGAGAACTGGAAGGTGGGTGAAATTAACGGCAAAGATGCCCTGGCAAGTGGCGTTTGGGCAGAAGGAGCGGCAAGAACACAGGGAGTGGAAAAACCGGGAAACAGAACGGTCCATCTGAGCTGGAGTGTAGGGTATACAAGCCGGGCTGTGTGAGAAGCTGGAAAGGCAAGGGCCTTGAAGATACGCTACAAAGTCTCAACACTGCTCACAAGGAGTGTTTCTCGAAGCGAGAAACTAGACTTGATCTCCAGGGATCACATGTTCTTTAGGAGAAATGACATGCTACACACTCGAACTGCAATTTCTAAAACTCTTACGCTTTTGACGGTCTCCCTACAGCTGAATACCACCACGCTATTCTGGTGTCCACGTCGGGGACGGGAGCCACGGGTAAAACCTAACGCTATCACAACTCAGCATAGGAACAAAGTCCTCACTTCCGTTCACACACTGAGTTCAAGACAAAGTGAGTTCCTGCTCTGTTCTGCCCCGTTCCAGGTAAATACATTGGAAAACTCAGAATGCATCATTTTCTAGGAATGTAATTTACCAAGACTGATTCCAGAGAAGATAGAAAACCTAAGCATACTGGCTTTCACAGAGGAAAGGAGGAACTCGTCAGATGCACCCCCTCAAAAGATGTCCAGATGGTTTCACAGGCAAAGGCCGCCAACTCTTTTAAGAGTAACAACCTCGATTCTCTTCTAGTTGTTCCTGAAGAGATTGAAAGAAAAAAATACCTTCCAAGTTCTTTCAATGAAGCTAGTACAATATAAGGCCACAGCATATACAAAAAACTAAAACCCACGTAAAGGAAAAATATAGGCCCACATCACCTTTATGCAAAAATGAAACAATAGCAAATAGAATCAAGGAGCATATTTAAAAAGCAATACAACCTGAGCAAATGGCATTTATTCCTGACATGTAATGACAGTTAAATATTAGAAAATGAATTCAGATTCACCAAATTAACCAACCTACGGAGGGAAAAAGATTATCTCATAGAAACTGCAACCATATGACAAAATTCAGCCACCATTTTTCATAAGGAAAAAAAACCACTCGGTAAAATACAAGTACTTGAAAACTCCTCTAACCTGTTAAAATGCTCCCATCTCAGCCCCAAAGCCTGCATCGCGCTTAAGGAGAATGACTAGAGGCCTCTCGACGGAAGTCAGGCATGTGACGAACACGGCCACCACATTACTTCACACTGGTTCACACGCACAGAACCCATGTGGCCCCTAGGGCTGCCCAGGGCTGCATTTCCCGAATTCGTTTCTTCTCCACCATCCTGGGCGGTTTTACACCCTCTGCTCTTCCCAACGCACCTCAGGACCCGCTTTCCCACCCCGCTCACAACAGAGGACTCTGTCTCCTTACTCCCTGAGGCTGACTCCCTCCCTCCGCGTGGACCCGCGCGGCCACCGCAGAGGAACGGCGCCGCGCTCGTCCAAGGCCAAGCCGTCCGCTGGTGCCGGTTCCAGAGCATCTCACCTGCTCAAGGGCTCGGTTCCCACCCTCCTCCCCACCTCCTGCACCATCGATCCTTTTGCTCTTTGGCCATCCCATCCCCAAAATGCCACTTCCTCTGTCTTGAAACAACCAAGTCTCAACCTTTGCTTTTGCTACCAGCAACCATCCCATTTCTCTGCTTCCACTGCAGCAAAAACCCTTAAGATAGTTCTGTTCTCACCAGTCCACCCAGACTGCTACCAAGACCACCAGTGGCCTCCGCATCGCCGACCCCAACCACTTCTCCCTCTGCCTCTTACGTGGCGGACGAGCAGCACGCGACACATCTGTGACCCCCACCCCCCACTGGATGCATCCTCTTCACCTGGCTTCCAAGACGCCGCATACTCCTGCCACCCGCGACCTCAGGGGTCACGGCCTCTCCCGCAGCCCATTCCTCCGTCCTCTCGCCTCCTTTCCCCATCGCTCCCATCCAGTCTCCCGGCTTTAAACAGCATCTAACGTGCCAACAACTCTCCAGCAGACATCCCTCTCAGTTCCTGACGTCTCCACCTAGGTGTCCGTCATCCCAAACCGTCGCATTCCATTCCCCCGTACCCTGCCCTACCTGCAGCCTCAGCCGCCCCCCCCAACCCCGCTGGCGTCCCCGCTGGGTGTCCAGGCCAGCATACTTGCCATTGTCCTCAACACCTTGCTTCCTCACACTGGCCGTATCCAATCCAGTAGGAAGTGGTCCGCCTTCAAAACACAAGACGGGCAACAGGAGAGCGGAAAGGACAACGTGAGTGGGAACACGGACCCAGGCAATGGGCAGGGCATGTATGAAAAGCCATAGAGGCACAGATGTCACTGGAACCCAAGGCCTCTCTTTGTTAATAGTAGTAAATAAGGCCCCACAGGGGTAGACTCAGTTCATATTATGAAGGTACCCACCAACACTGGCTTTGGTGTGGGAAATTCCTAAATCAAGGAAATATACCCCCTGCCTACCCCACCCCCAAAACACCACACTGCTAAAGAAAACTAGTGTGGCTGGTGTGAGCACCAGTTTGGGAGGGGGAAAGAAGCAACGGCCCTTTAAGGGAACGATTTAAATTTCTATGTGACAACTTGGACCCTTCAAATTCCAAATCAACATTTTGCAAACATACTGTCATGTCATAGCTTTTACCTGTACCTTTCTGTCTTCTGGGACCTCTTAAAGGCCCCTCCCAAGGTGCTTCTGAGTCACTCCATCTTTCACTGATGTCTCAGCCTCTGGATGTGTAGTTTTCCATGCTTGATTTTATCACAGACTGTGCTTTGTATTTCCTTTTGCAAATTCCCTATCAGCGTCTTTATCATCTTCTTAGGTTTCCTGTGTGTTGCCTATTGTATGCTGAAGACACCGATGTGACCCAAGACTTCAAGAGGTCAAAAGCTTCTTCACACGGAAAAACACCTCGCTCTGACCCTACACGGGCTGATTGTACCCAGTCTGACAGCTATTTCCCCTGCGAGAATTGGGCATCCTAAAGCTATTTTATGTCACAATTCTTACTTTGGTAACCTTGTTAATTTATGTAATGTCAAACGCTGGAGCTTAAAAGTCCCTCAGGGAGGTTATGATCACAGTATCTGTGATTGATTTTCAGGTATTAAATTTAAATGTACGTGAAAGAAATCATTTGAAATATTATTCTGGAGAATGCTGAAAGTAGATTGAGTGAAAATTCAACTCATTTAGTAACCTGGAGATAGTTCAATATAAATGAAGGGCAGTTTACAAGACTTGTCCTGAGGCAGTAATACCGTGAAGGCGAAGGGCGTGAACTTCCGCATCAAAAAGATGGGATTTTAAACCTAATGAGATTTTGGGCAAGCGACTCAGTTTACTTCCAAACCCGCCGTGGAATCGGAGGTGGACGGGGCTATACAAGGACAACAGCGAGGGATCCTCGAGATGACGGAATTGCTCCGCGCGCTGACGGTGCCAGCGCCAACGTCCCGGTTACATCCTCCTGGAGGTCTCAGGGTCATCCTCAGGAGTAACTGCCTGCAGCGTACACGAGAGCTCCGTGGGCCTCTCCAAACTACTGAACGGAATCCACAATCATCTCCCCCCAGAAAAGCTTAATTAAAGAAGTCATCTGCACACCTTCTCTCATTTTCTCAGTCAAGTTAGACTAGACTCCAAATTGCTTTATTTTAAATTTAGCAATGACATCACCAGAAGGTGGCGCCACTACCACATGACTGTGCCATAGCAAGGTCACTGTTCACTTTAAATGTCCTCATAATGGAACACTACGCTTTTACCAATCAAAATTAAATGCTAACCCCAATTCAGCAGTATTTCCAATACACATCCTATGTGAGGCTTGGAAAAAATGCGATTTTCAAAAGACATTAAAAAATAACATACAAATAATTTGGGACCTGTGTTCCACACCAAGTTCAAAGTAGAAAATACAAACCCTTCTATCATGTCCTATGTGACCTGGCGAACCCTTCCAAAGACGAGGCAGATTCCTACCAATCTGGAATTAAGCTGTGATATCATGGTGCTTCTTATACAAACATTTCCCGCCTCGCCAACTGTTGACAAAACTCTGATAAAAGGTCTCAGCACCACTTAAGGAAAATTCCTAAACAGCAACTAAAAGTAAAAGAAAAGCTGAAGAAAAACTTTGTTACTTTTTCATAAAAGCAACAAAGTTCAGAACGTTCTCTTTTTGTATGTAAGAACATTTAAAATCCTTTTTTTTACAGATTTTATTTATTTATCTTTAGAGGGGAAGGGAAGGAGAGAGGGAGAGAAATATCAATGTATGGTTGCCTCTCGTGCATCCCCTGCTGGGAACTGTCCTGCAAACCCAGGCATGTGCCCTGACTGGGAATTGAACCATGATCCTTTGGTTCGCAGGCCCGCGCTCAATCACTACACCAGGCAGGACCTAAAATACTTTTCAGAGAAAGAAAATTAAGCTGCAACGGTTGGTAGAAATTACCAAGACAGACACCCGGCGCAGCGTCCACAGCAGACACGAACCGCCCGTCACCGATGCGGGTTTGCGGGAAGCGGCCGGTGGCCCTGGAGAGGGGGTCCTCTGAGCGTGCGCACCAGCAGCACCTGGGCATCGCGCCGCGTCCGGTCTCAGGCCCTGCAGCACTCAGGCCCTGGGTGACTCAAACTAGCTCGGCAGCAGTATGTTTAAGGGGCTTTTTTGAGCACACGTTTTAATTAAGCAAAATAAACAAGCTTTTCCCCCACAGAGATTTGTTGTTTTCATGTGCAATTTCATGTCAAGTTCTGTCTTTCGAAGGTAACCAAACAGTCTGTCCTTAAGTGTATAAATTCAAGTCAATTAACCAAACACGTGTGTGTGTGCTAGTCCTATTTACCTGTTCACACAAGAGCACAACCAAAGCAAATGAGAAATAAGATCGAATTAATTTTGAGCAGTTTATTCTCAAGTCATTACAGTGTTCAACCAGGTGGACATGTAAAGATGACAGACGTAAAAGTAAACGATGGGAAGCACACGTGTGTTTCCATTCCGAAAGAAAACATGTTACATGTACAGGGAAAAATGCAGCAAACATTAAGGTATTCAAAGGAATTTATGACAATTCGGATGTGACATATTTACAAGAAAAGTATAAGTTTTAAAATAATTAAATAATTTTCATAGAATTACAAAAGTATTGAGATAAATATCAGAAGACCCCCAAAATCACAAGAATATTTTCCTATGCTATTGAATACAAGGGTAGTTCCATAAAAAGTCCCAAAATAGAGACAGTATTTTGCCGCTATGAAATATATCAAATCACCAACGCCAAAATCCGCCGGCACGGACATGCGACGTGGAAGCTGGGCCACAGAGAACAGCAGGAGGCTCCCGAACACCGTGAACTGTCTACACAAGGTTTCCCAGGTGTGTGCGTGAAAAAGGAACTTTCAGAAGCCATCATAATGAATAAAAAGTGACAATTACTTAAAATCTCTTCATTCTATCATTTTCAAATGTAGCTGCAAAAAAGGAAACTGAATACAACTTTCAGAAATACTAGCTTATGGATAAAAGAGCTGAGTGGCGCGCCCTTCACGCACCGGGGTTTAAACTGACGCTGGGAGAGCCCTGGTGTGGACAGAGTGACTGCAGGCCCCCCCACCGCAGCCAGAAACCGCCCCCACCGCCTCTCTCTCAGCGAGAACTCATCCTAGCAAGTAAAAGGAGAAACATGACATGTATGAACTCAAAACAACACAAAACAGTAAAAGGGTACAACATCATAAAAATAGCAGCATGTGGAACCCGAGACTACTTTCTTAAAGCAAATGCTTAGGGCCGCACCACCACAGCAGTAATTGCTCAAACTGGTCTATTAGTCAACATCTCAAACGAAGGATTTTTTAGAGAGGTGCTTATATTTGTTATTCCCTGTGATTAAATGTGTACTCAAATTTGTGTTTTAAACCATAAATGTGCACAGGCAGTAAAATACCAGCACTCTGGTATCTCCAACACAAAATGAGACCTTCTCTAACACATTAAACTCCCCTACTCAAAATTAACTTTACCCCAATGTTGAAACCGATCATGGAGGACTTCTGAGCACACTAACAGAACGAAAAACACAGGCACTTGAATATAGGTTGTTAGTGACGAAAAGTAGAGGCCCCGATCGCATGAGTAAGGGAAGTGTGCCTCTCCCTGCAACCCTGAAGTCTTTCACCGATCCAAATACAGAAATAAGAAGTATGTACAAAACTCTCATAAGAAAATCAGATCTCCCAGAACTTTCACACCAAATAATTTTCACTGAACAAAGCAATAACTACTGCAAGTCTTAAATATTTAACCTTTTTCAAACAAATGTCCAAGACACAGCTGTTTAAAACTTAATTTCCCCTTTTTCTCCACCTCAGTACAACCCACAACCCTCACCAACAGTCCAATAATATCCTCTACACAAAACTTATCACTCACTCACCCTGCAATCCAGGGCATCAAAAATGGTTTTCGGGTCAAAATAGTCCACATTGTAATATAAATTTTACAGCACCACAGACATCATGAGTGTAGGGGCCTTAGACTGGAAATATTTCATTCAATAATATTAGCCAGTAAGAATGTGTAAATATCAACCACCTAATAGGAGTCATAGTGCATTTTAAAAATGAGAAGATACTAAGCATTTTAATGTTTTAAATTGATAAACATTTAAACTGTCAAATTGATTAGGAAAAAACATCACACAAACATTTTTATCACCCAAATGAGAACACACAACACTTCAGACAATTGATACTAAGACACTTAGATTTCTTTCCTTCCTTTCTTTCCTTTCTTTCCCAAAGAGAGGGGTGACTTTTGGTTTGGCCGCTCCCTAAACCCTTGGTTTACCAGCTCAGGAAGAGTGCGCCACCGAGGCAGCGTGACGCGCACACTGAAAGCCGTATCACCCTGCGTCTTTGGCTAGAGGCCTCCGAGAGGACACCGAGGGGCCGAGGAGGCAGGCGGGCTCCGCGAGCCTCCGCCTCACACGTCACTGACTGGGAGGCTTGTGTCGTCCAAGTCCACCGGGTCGCAGTCTTTTTCCTGAGGGCCATTTTTACTTTGAGGTTTTAGCAGAGCCTGTTCAGTCACTTTGGAAGCTGGTTCTCTTGGAGAGACAGTCTGGACCTTGAAGTTCCCTGGCTTGACCTTGGCAAGAGATTCGTAAAATCCTCGCTTCTCCATGGCAAAGCTTGAGACCAAAGAGTTGCTGCGAGAGGCTGTGGAGTGCGAGGTGGCGGCTGCTGCCCCGGCGGGGCGGCAGGCGTGTTTGGACTCGGGACAGGCGGAATGCTCCTGTAAAGAGGGGTGGTGGTCAGACACGGCCGGTCACAACGACTAGGTTAGTAACTCAGTGTGAGACTTCATTCTCTGAAAAACAGACAAGACGAAGCGCGCACACACGGAGCAGAAGCACGAGCCATGCAGCGAACAGGTGCAAGTTCCTTCCCAAAGCAAAGCACTTTTAGGAGCGAGTTTAAAGCGATGACGGCCAACAGCCACTTCCACTAGGAAGTCAGTTCTGTCACCGAAGCCGACTTTGGGAGCTCTGACACTCTGGAGACTCGGTCAGCCTAAAATGGAATGCAGAGGTCCAACTGAGACTGGCCTGCGCTTCCAAGGGGCCGACTAGCTGTCGTGTTATTTGAAAGCTTACTTAGATCAACACTAGGAATTATCTCACATATTTTAAATGGCATACATTCCCTGAATTCTGCGACCGCTAGTGCAGTCTCTTCACTTTTTATTTAACTGCATTTGTTGAGTTTTGAATGTCATACATTCATATGGCTTAAGATTGTAAAGGGAACACAGGGCACAAATTTAATCAGCTATCATAGCTATGGTGAAATAATTATCAGTTGTGAATATTAATTTCAACATGCTTCTAACACTATCAAATCTGAGGATAACTTCAAATATGACCATTCCAAATGCATCCCCACACAGTTCCCAGTATATTGTGTTCATTTACGAGACCAGTGGTTTTGAAAACAAAGTGCTACAAATTACCAACATGACGAATTTAGATGGCTGAATTTCAACTGCAACTTAAAATGCCATGCAAACTGCAGCAATTTATCCAATGCACTTACACGCATGAGTCTGCACAGATTAGAACAAGGGTGTGTTTCAAGCAGTGCAGTATGAAAGAATTTCAAAATACATAAAATATGGAAGTTGGGACTCTTGGGGAAATTCAGTAAAGTAGCTTTTAGAGAATAGCTTAATATGACTTCTTCAGTTAGTAAAGTTCTGTTTTTCATCATTTACTTATTTTTTCGAAATACATCTCGATCCTGATGACTACAGTGCAACAGTTGGCGTTAGTGTTGACATGGTTACAGAAACTGCAGAAGGCAGTTTGATTAACTCAACTTTCTAGGACGAGTGGTAAGCAGTGAGTGAGTCCGGGCCCTCTAGTAAGAAGGCACGTTTGCGTAATAGAGCCCACATACGTGCCGCATTCACCAGTTCTCGATGTATACCTCTGTATACAAGGGTTCGACAGCCTTCTGGCCTGCCGCATCTGGAACACAGTGCAAAGCTACGATTAGAATTGACCTATCCTGGGGAGAGGGAGGAAAGAGAAAGGCGTGCTGACAGTCGCAGCTAGAGAGTCCGACGGGGCCCCCACCACAAGCACAAAACACAGGCGCCCTTCTCCAGCTTGTCCTCTTCCCAACAGGCACTGTTTTTGCAGAGAGTCTCATACCTGACTGCTGAAAAGTCACATAAAACACAGGCAGTTACTGAAGTAACACCCAGGAAATGAACTTTCTGATATTCCCAAAAGAACATAAGGAGAATGACTTAATAGGAGATGAGAAAGATGGATCTGTGTTTACTGATCTGTAGTTACTAACAGGAGGAAACTACTAGAAGATGATACTACTACCAGGAAAACACTGCAAGTACAGATTATCTAGCATTCCCAGGGAACCTGCACAAACACGGTCATCACGCTACATACCAGACGCTGTTCTGCAGGCCGAAGGGCTGCATTTCAAGACACTTAAACATTTTTCATTCCCCAGTAGAACTTGTATTTTCACATCAGAGACCAGTGACCAAAGTATTCTAAAGGCATATCTTATTCCTATAATGTACTCAAACATGGCCAACTAAAAATTAAAAACATTTTTCTTACTATTTCTCATAATGCTTAGCTGTTTCAATTTTATGCCATACTACCACAAAGGCAATTAAGATTATAAACAAAAGCAGCCTTTTAAATTAACCTACTGGGAAATGAGAATGAAACATGAAATTGGAAATATTTATTGACTGAGAGCAGTCAACTGTATTTAAGGTTCCAGCTGCTCGATGTCTTATGGCACTATTAAGCCAGAAAAGAAAAAAATAAAACAAACAAACAAACAAAAAAACCCCACCTCAACTGAAATCACAGGAAGCAGAGGAAATCGGGACGTTCGCAAAAGTGCAACGCCGCACCTGGAGGTGCCTTACACAAACAGGCTACTCACCGTACAAAGAATCGGTCCGGTTGCACCGAACCTGGGCCTCCTGACAAGGTAAGAACTCGTACAACAGAGCGAGGAAACGGTCTTTCTTTAGTGGCCCTGCTAGTGCAGGTAAGACGATACAGTGCACAGGAAGTTACGTGTACATAACACTACCAGGAAGCATTCAATTAGAAATGCATTATTTTTTGCAAGTCCAATTGGTATGAAAGTACCATGCAAATAAATCTCAATACAGACAGAAACCAGGAGGATTAGGGGGAGAGGAAGGAAAATAACCCGACAGGATGGGGAAACCCAAGGGTGCCGCCCCAGAGAACAGGAGACATACAGAAGACGCTGATCGGCCAGGCCCCCGCTGCGCGACGATGGCACCGGAGACAGCTTTAATCCAACTGTGCATCTCTTCAGGGCTGTCAGCCTGCGAGGAAGGACGGACCGATTCAGTCAACGCTTCCTCAAAATCAACTCTCTATCTACAAACCTGATGGATGCATTTTGGTAATAAACTATTAACAACAAAGTCATTCTAAGGCAATGGATTCAAAAAAACTTTTAGAAATCACTTTTCCTCTATCTATATTTGCTGCTATATTATCAAAATTTGCCAAGAATATTTATGTAATTGTATAGTTAAAAATGATTATGATGTTATTTTACATACTATTTTTCTAGAAATAATTTCTTAGTAGTACCATAATTAGTACTGATTATTAGTAATACTAATAATTTCTTCATAGTACCATAACCCTAAAATAAGTATTGGTAGTCATAGTTCAAAGTATATTTCTTGATAGGACCTTGGCTTCCAATGTGAATTAAAAATTTTATTATGACTTTAATCCAATTAAACTAGGCCCTAAGAGGGGTATAGAGATACAGCCCTTAACTTCTACATTCTAGAATCTAGAAGTTCAAAATTTTTAAAATACAAGATAATCCTTTTGAACCAATGATATTAACAAATACTTTTCAAAAGGAAAAACTCAAAGTAGGCAAAGGTAAAGCATATACCTTCATTCACTGCAAGTAAGAGGACATGTCTAGAAATCAACTGGCAAAATAAAGAGGTTTAAAAAGGTTCACGCTCTGATAGTTACTCTCGATCTACAAAATCATCCTACAGGAGTAAGAAATTCAGGCAAATTTATGCACAAAAGCGTTCACCACCGCGGCATTTATCACAGTAAATGCACGAAACCTACATGAGTGAGCGATGGGTGACAAAGCAGTAAGGAGGCTGTGTAACTGTGAGACACTCACACAGTTGTATAACACAACTCTAAAAGCTTTCCAGGGAATTTTTAATGATGCAGGGGAAACACCCATATTAAACAAGTAGGATATAACACTGTAATTCATATTGGCTCCACCTGTTATAAAAATATATGCCTTAAGAAAGGCAGTAAAAACATTAAGAATGTTTGCCTGAATGTGGGATTCTATGTGTTTTATAAACCACCCAAGTTCTTCATATTTTTCTTTTTTTAAAAGATTTTATTTATTTATTTTTAGACAGAGGAGAAGAGAGGGAGAAACGTATCAATGTGTGGTTGCCTCTTGTGCAACCCCTACTGGGGACCTGGCCCACAACCTAGGTATGTGCCTTGACCAGGAATCGAACCGGTGACAACCCTTTGGTTTGCAGGCTGGTGTTCAATCCACTGAGCCACACCAGCCAGTGCCATATTTTCCTTTGTTTTCTAAATTTTCTGCAGTAAGCATATGTTAAGTCTTATAAAATAAAAACAAAGTTTTTTAAATTTCCAGTCTAATTAATGTGGTAAGTAAAAAGTATGTACAGATGTTTACCTACCATTAATGAATCTCTAAGATCCACTGTCTACTTTTATTATGGGCATCTGAGCCCCCCTTTTATAAAGTTACCAAAAATGATATAATCAAAATTCCAAAATACGTGCAAAAATAATCCAAGTTGAAAGCACACACTTAGCGTCTAGGTTGAAGCAGCATTTCCCTTCCTCTAAACACTACTTAATTCTACCTGACTAACTCACAGCAAGGAAAATTCTTATTTCCTGAACATATGGCCTTACTGCTAACCTTACATAGCATTTTTTGGTGAATCTGCCATATATTTTGCTTATTTTAATAAGCTACAAGTTTACTTCACCTCTAAAATTATTCACTGCTTGTTAAGAGGATTTATAATCTTCAAAGAAGTATCTTACCTGCACATAGAAAGTTCGAGACGATGTTACAATTTCAAAGAGGTTGTCCCTCATCATTATGTCACTGTTAACAAAAAAAGAATTTCCAAGTATAATTTCAATAGCAGCTGTCTGATAGTTTCTCTTTCACTTCTTTACCCAATACCAAGTATGTATCAGTAGAAAGTAGAGACAAAATACTGATTTGAGAAAAACAAATGATCAACTTTTCAACTTATTTTTACATTAAATTTTACTTATTTTATATAGTTACAGATATATTTTAGAAAAGGTTCATAAAACTACTTTAAAATCCAAAGTTTTAAACATGAAGAAATTGGTTTTCTCAAATGCTACAAAGTTACCATTTTCTTTCAAAGCTCTATTCTACACCAACCTCGGAGTACTAAAACACAATACATCGATCTGTTTAAATCTGATAGCCTTTTCCTTTCCGTTACTAAGTGTAAGGACTGTTTCCTAATTTCCAGTTTTCAAACAAAAAAGTCTCAATAATTCAATCCAAGTGTTTTAAAAGTTCTGGCACATCCCAACGATAAGAAGTTAAAAATAGCACTAGGATGCAGAAAACACCACCGGCAAACCACATCAATCAAACTGAAGCATTACTGTGCATCGGTAACACACAAATAACACACAAGTCAGAGCTCGCGCTTACCTTTGCTTACATTCCTGAACTTTATGAACCTCTTTAAGTGGTATTACACGAAGAGGTTCCTTCTCCTGGAGGGGAAAAAAGCAGATGCATGAAGTATAGTCCTCGGAGCTCGTTGCCTTACTTGGAGAGCTGTGTGAAAATTACGCTTCTTTCTTAAAGCAAATCTAAGACATAAATCGTCCTTCTTGAACCATCCAGCATCAAAATAGATCAAATACTACAACCTTATTTATATACACTGTGGTCTGAAACAAGGAAGCTGGCTTCGAATGATTTCTGGCCTCACGACAAGGGAGCCTGTCAAAGCCATGAACCATCAGACCCCGGCCAGCCCTGTGCACCTAGTAACATGGAGCACTTCCTCTCTGGAATGTTGTTTCAATATAAAAGGGACCGGAGCAGTGAATACCCAACCACTTTGAGCTAAATGCATCATTTTAAGAATGACACTTTTACATGAATACATTATTTTAGCAAGCACAATCGATCAAACATTTACTAAGTACCAGGACATCTGCTAGATTTTAAATGTTATCTCACTTACACTTCCCAAACCCTACAATACAGGCACTATCGATCGGTCACCTGAGGAAACTGAGGATGAGCCACGTTACGTACCTAAGGTCACACAACTAGATATAAGATGCAGACATAAGACATCACTAGTCCCTAACGGCGTAATATTTACGCTATGCAGTCCATAAGACACTACACACTGTATCTCACTGAGTATCACACCGTGAGACTGACACGCCATTATTTTATGAGCACTAAGAAAAATAGTAAACCACAGCTGAATACTTTTTTAAAACCATAAATCTTTCTTTAAAGTTTGACAGAACAGTTCATTTTAAAACAAGTTCAAACTGTCAAGACATCTGTGTCCCTTGCACCGTCTGCCAAGACACTGATATTTTACATTCACTGACCCGTGTTTGTGTGCAAATGTGAGTGTGGTGTGCACGTGTTTTCCTGAAATGTCTGAGGGCACGTTGGAGATACGTCGCACGTTTACTACTAAAAGACTTCAGCGTGTACTTCCCGAAAAAAGGGTGCTCTCTTACACAACCACAGTGCACTGGGAAGAGAACCAGGAACCCCACACCGATGCCATGCCGCTACCTAACACACATCACATGCGGGTCCCATTCGCTGCCCCACCACGCATGTCCTTTACAGCAAAAGAAGTATGTACTATGTGTTTTCCGGTCTGGGCTTCAGGCCGTATCACACCTTCTATTTACTAACAACTGCCATGTCTTTGTCTCCTTTCCTGTGGAGTAGTTCTTCAGTCTTCCTTGATCCTGACAGTTTAAAAATCCACAGTTCTGAGGTTAATGGTGCTTAGATTCAGGCTGCACGTTGGTGCAGGAAACCACCGACGTGAGGCTGTGTTCTTCTCGGTGCACCATCCTCAGGGTGAACGACAGCAGTCTGTCCCATCACGAGGGTGTTGACCCTGATCTCTGGCTAAGGTCATGCTTGCCAGCAATGGTAAAATTACTCTTTTCCCCTTGCCACTGTGAAATACCTTGTGGGGAAGCACTTGGAGCCTCTGCAGTACCCAGTTTCCCATCATAACGTTGCCCTCTAGATTTACTGAATACAGAGGACTCTTACCTAAACCCACCATGACTACAGTGGCTACCAAACAGTGACTTTTCTAACCCCATCAATTCATCTACACATATTAGCTAGAATTTTACTCTAAGAAAATGCTTTTCCTTCGCCATTTATTAATGACTTGTTGAACTCTATGAGCTATAATCCATTATCACCACTTATCTTCTCGCTCAAACTGAGTTTCAAGGGGGCCTCTGTGTCCTTTCGACACGTCCCCATCATTCCTCTGAGCCACTTCCTTATCGTCCGTCAGAACTAGCTGTTCAGGACAGGCTCAGCTCACGCATTCGCTGCCCCAGCTCTGAAACCAGCTGCTTCCCCAAGGGGCCCTTCTGTAAAGACGGGGCGAGGATGTGCCCATCTGTTCACTCAGCAACAGTTTTCTCATGACAGACGAGAAGGGATGTATCTGTTAAGTTTTTTTTTTAATTTGTGCTTCTCTAATTACAAGTGATGTTATCTTTTTATATGTTTAAGGACCAATTTCTTTGTACATAAGTTGTCTATTCATTTCTTTTGCCCATTATTTGAGCAGATATTTTCCCCTAAACTTTATTTTTCAGTTTTGAATCAACCACAAAATCAACCTAGACAAAGGTCAAAAACTCGGCGCAAACCGCGCTTCCTAAACCATTTCAGAGTTGCTCACCTGGCTCCTGCTACCCTAGTATTTTAGTGTGTGTCTCCTACAAAGAAATCCCCTGACATTATCACAATACAACCAGCGCAATCAGTGTGTGTCACCAAGGGTCTTTTATCAAAGCTAAAAACTTCAGAATCACAGACTGCATTTCCGTGTCTCTGTCTTCTTCCCCCGGCCATCTGTCCTGGACCACAGGAGTCCGGACTCGACTGAAGATCACAGGCGGGCACTCCGCACAACGGCCCGGGTGCAGGCAGCTGTGTCTGAGGCTTCCTCCTGATCAGACTCAGCAGCACCACAGAAGTGACACTGCCTCCTTCTCGAGCTGCCCTGTCAGGCGGGTGGGAAAAGAATTTAACTCTCTCCTCGCTGATGAAGTTCACGTCACTCATTTGATCATCTGATTAGGGCGCTATCTGCCAGGTTTCTTCACCCTGAAGTTGCTTTCCCCTTTGTACTCAGGCACTTTCATGGCGCATGAGTACATGGATTCCTGTTTTATTCAATGGGCAACAATCTATTACCATAACTACTAATTTTAATGCTGAAACTGCCCCGAATTTGGTGGGGGGGAAATTTTCCAGTTGGATTTTGGGTCCTGTAACATGTCCCTATCATTCTGCAAGCACTTCCTTGCTTTCTGATATAAGAAATTACAGTATTATTTAATTCTTATTTCTCATATCCCAGGTGTGAAATCTTGCCATTTCTCCAGGGAGCCTAGGTTTCTTTCAGAGGAAGAAGGTAGTTTTTTCAGTGCACAGAGCTAGGGAGTATATTATAAATATACAGATACATATAAACACATGAATACATTTATACCTGCATTTCTACATCCATCTGTATATGTTTAAAGTTCCCATCAGCATTTCCAATTCCAATCTAACATAAAAACTTTTTTTCATATTTATTAGTTGTTCCTTCAATAGTGAAAACACCGACTATCATTACCCTTAATAATTTCCTTATTTTATCAGTAAGCATATGTAACTATTTTACCATCTCTGCGACCACTCTCTCCAAAGTGGATACCCACCTCTCTCTACTCTATGCTGACCTAACCTGCCAAGATGGTTGCCTCGTTCTGCCCACACACACCTGGCTATTCTGGCCCCTTCTGCTCCCGTACCACTATCACGGATGCCTACACTGATTCTCACCTAAAAAATTTAGGTCTGAATTGTTTAGGATTGGTGGGGGGAGAAGATAAGAAGGGACCTCTCTCCTCAATTTTTAAGATTCTTTATTTAAGGACTATCTAGAAGGTATCTGGCCAAGTAATATGAAAAACAGAGACATTTATTGAAGAAGTTACAAGATACAGGAAACACTGTACACAGGACAACGGTGCCTTGTTCCCTTCAAAGTAGGCACTCTGGGACCTCACACAGTTCTCCCACGACCTTTTCCAATGTTCAAAACACTCTGTGAAATCCTTTGCTGGAATCGCCATCAACTGCCACATCATATTTTCTTGAATCTCATTGATGATCTGAATTCTCTTCCCTTTCAAAGGTGATTTTAGTTTTGAGAAAAGCAAGCAGTTATAGGGCACCAAATCTGGGCTATAGGGGGACTGAGTCACCTGGGTGATTTGATGTTTTGCCAAAATACTCTGCATGAGATGTGATGCATGAGCAGGCGTGTTGTCGTGATGAAGCTGCCAATCACCAGTTGCCCACAGCTGCTACCGTTTTCGACATATTACATCTCTCAACCGACAAAAAACATGGAGGTGGTACTCAATAACTGTTTGGCCTGAAGGGGTGTACTTGTGATGGACAATGCCATCCCAATCAAAAAACAGTTAACACAGTCCTGATCTTGCTGCGACTTTGTCACACCATCTTTTCAGGCGTGGGGAACCAGGCAACTTCCACTGGGACAACTGGGCCTTCATTTCCAGATCATAGCCATAGACCCACCATTCATCTCTGGTTACGACCTTCTTGAGGACATCTGGTTCATTGGTGGCAGTTTGAATCAAGTCATTAGCAACTGCAGCATGATGTTCCGTCTGCTCTGGTAGCAGAAGCTGCAGAATGAATTTTGCCACGAAACATTTCATGAAAGCATCCTGTGTCAAAATCTCAGACACAGTAGTTCCTGGAATCCCCAGATCAGCTCCTAGTTCTCGCACTGTCAGTCACCGATCTTCATTGATCACAGCCCGTACACGTTCAACATTCTCAGGTGTTCTGCTTGTTACAGGCCTTCCAGAACGTGGATTCCTTTCAACAGATTCTTGACCATCTTTGAAGCATTTGTGCCACACTTTTATTTGTGCTGCACTCATTACATCGTCCCCCAAATCCTTCTGAATCGTCCGAAGAGTTTCCATGGAGGAATGTTCAAACTTAACGCAAAACCTGATGCGGATTCATTACCCTACTCGCTCATTTTGAATGGGACAGCCACACAGTACACATGCTCACTCAATGGCGTCTACCACCCCTACTGACTAGT
Source organism: Anoura caudifer (assembly GCA_004027475.1). Classification (NCBI taxonomy): domain Eukaryota; kingdom Metazoa; phylum Chordata; class Mammalia; order Chiroptera; family Phyllostomidae; genus Anoura; species Anoura caudifer. The sequence goes on from PVKU01006100.1 coordinate 27,087, forward strand.
ACAGTGAGGTCGTCATTGTTTTCACATGCACGCTCCAGTCCACTCTCCTCAGCTGCCAGGTTACATTGATGTCACACAAACCATTCTCAGTATATTAACAATGGCTGGGCTTTTTCCGGACAGACCTTGTACATTAGGGATCTTAATGTCTTATCTCTGACACATGCTACAAATACTTTCTCCAGTTTTCAGTTGTATACTTAAATCTTTCAAACTTACTAAACACAAACTTAAATCCTTATCTTTTAGAGATACATATGATAACGTCTAAGATCTGCTCAAAGCATGAAGGGAGAAGTGGGTGGTGGTGCAGAAGAAACAAAACTAGCCATGTGCTGATGATCATAAACTCTGAGAAACAGATCCAATCTACTTAGTGTTTCAACTTTCCCATGTCAAAAGGTTCTATAAAAGAGCCCTTTCATACTTTAAAACATCAATTTTTATCATATATCATTCTTTAGCATATACAAAAATACATAAGCAAAATAAACTGGTTAAGGCTTTTCAAAACCTCGCATCAGAATTCTAGTTCTTCGGAATCACTCTCTGACCGGGAGGCGTCGGCATCGCCACCTTCCACTCCGTACCACTCTCTGGGCCAGAAAGAGTGCTAGCAATGCGGCGTTTCTTCGGAACGCTTCGCTGGGCCCCTTCGCTTGTCTTCCCAGCTGCCAGTCCCCGGTGGAGGCTCAGATGCTGGTATTCCTGGGTCTTACCCAGGACGTGGCGCACATGCCAACGACGACAACTGGAACGCACTGCTTCCTGACTGCCCCGCACTTGCAACTCTAAGATACCCTCAGATTTCAGAAAAGTTGAAATGTGCATCTTAGTAATTGATAAGGATCAATAATTATAAATGTGCATAGTGTTTTCAACTTTGTCTGTTTTCTAATTAACATATTCCTAAATATACATATTTCCCTAAATCCTATGATAGTTCAGTATTCTTTGACTCGGATTTTATAGCATAATGTCCATATCCAGGTTTTCAAATTTTTTTAAGTATATTTTATTGATTATGCTGTTACAGTTGTCCCATTTTTCCTCATCATTCCCCTCCACCCTGCACACCCCCCTCCCACCCACATTCCCCCCTTTAGTTCATGTCCATGTGTCATAAGTTCTTTAGCTTCTACTCTTCCCACACTATTCTTGCCCTCCCCCTATTTTCTACCCACCATCTATGCTACTTATTCTCTGTACCTTTCCCCCCCTCTCCTCCTCCCACTCCCCTGTTGCTAACCCTCCATGTGATCTCCACTTCTGTGGTTCTGTTCCTGTTCTAGTCGTTTGCTTAGTTTGCTTTTGTTTTAGGTGTGGTTGTTAGTAACTGTGAGTTTGCTGTCTTTTTACTGTTCATATTTTTTATCTTGTTTTTCTTAGATAAGTCCCTTCAACATTTCATATAATAAAGGCTTGGTGATGATGAACTCCTTTAACTTGACCTTTTCTGAGAAGCACTTTATCTTCCCTTCCATTCTAAATGACAGGTTTGCTGGACAGAGCAATCTTGGATGTAGGTCCTTGCCTTTCATAACTTGGAATACTTCTTTCCAGCCCCTTCTTGTCTGTAAGGTCTCTTCTGAGACATCAGCTGACAGTCTGAGGGGAACTCCTTTGTAGGTGACTGTCCCCTTATCCCTTGTTGCTTCCAGAATTCTCTCCCTCATTTGAATCTTGGCTAATGTAATTATGATGTGCCTTGGTGTGTTCCTCCTTGGGTCCAACTTCTTTGGGACTCTCTGAGCTTCCTGGGCTTCCTGGAAGTCTATTTCCTTTGCCAGATTGGGGAAGTTCTCCTTTATTATTTGTTCAAATAAGCTTTCCACTTGTTGCTCTTCCTCTTCCCCTTCTGGTACCCCTATAATTTGGATATTGGGACGTTTAAAGATGTCCTGGAGGTTCCTAAGCCTCTCCTCATTTTTTTTGAATTCTTGTTTCTTCCTTGTTTTCTGTTTGGTTGTTTCTTTCTTCCTTCTGGTCCACTCCACTGATTCTGAGTCCCAGTTTTCCTCCCATCTCTATTGGTTCCCTGTGCGTTTTTCTTCATTTCACTTATTATAGCCTTCATTTGTTCATCTAATATGTGAGCAAAATCAACCAATTCTGTGAGCATCCTGATCACCAGGGCTTTGAACTGTGCATCTGATAGGTTGGCTGTCTCTTTGACACTTAGATGAATTGGCTCTGGGGCTTTGATTTGTTCTCTGGTTTGAGCCATTTTTTGTTTGTTTGTTTGTTTTTGGTCTAGTTGCGGCTGTTATGTAGTGAGGGGTGGAGCCTTAGGTGTTCCCCAGGGCGGGGCAGCCCAATTGCTGGGTAGTGACGCTGTATGTGGGGACAGGGTCCGAGAGAGAACAATGGCACTTCCTCAGCTCTCTCTCGGATTCCAGTCCCTTCCGCCACTTCCCCTTCACCTCGATTATCTGCGCACGAATGTGGGACCACCTGGTCAGCCAGCTGCCTTGCGCAGTCTCACTGAGTCTGCACAGTTGCCACCCCATGCCCGGGGTCCGCTAGCTGCCACCTGTGCACCTGGGGTATGCTAGCCACCACCTGCGTGCCTGGGATCTTCCAGCTGCTGCTGCCTGCGTACCTGGTCCGCACCTCCACTTCTTCCTGCCGCAACTCCACCCCTCTTACCAGTCTGGATGAATGGTTGTTGAACTTCCATACAGTTCCATTTTCTATGAGTTCTGGTTGTTTTCTTGTTTCTAAATCTTTGTTGTCCTTAATTTTGGTTGTGAGAGGAGGCACAGTGTGTCCACCTACACCTCCATCTTGGCTGGAAATCTCAAAAGTTAGTATATATTTACTAGTTCTTGTCTCATTAAAATTACTGTGACAGGGGTACATGTCAACTTCTCTGGCAAAACAGAACTCGTGAAGGCCAGAACATCACTGAGTGTTTTTGATTCCCAGTTCCCTGAACGGTGCACCAGGGCCGTGGAGAGCTCCACAAATATGTGCTGCGTGGGTGACTCTTCCCAAGAGTACTGGCATTAATTAAAAGCAATGAGTCAGCACTGGTTGGTGAGGCTCAGTGGAGTGAGCACCAGCCTGTGAACCAAAGGTTGCCTGTTTCATTCCCAGTCAGGACATGTGCCTGGGTTGCGGGCCAGGTCCCCAGTTGGGGGCATGTGAGCCACAACCAGTCGATGTACCTTGCACACATCAATGCTTCTCTCCCTCTTTCTCCTTCCACTCCCTTCTTTCTATCAATAAATAAATAGTACCTTAAAAAAAAAAAAGCAATGAATCAACCTCCCAACCAAGCACATCTGCAGCCTTCTGAGACACCAAGGCTGGTATTTTTTGCACCAAGTAACGAGTACTTCCAGTTGAGGCTCTTAGAACCTGAAGTGTGAAAAAGGCCTCCATGCTAAAATGGCTATTCTTGTCATGCCATGTCATTTCCCATCCACTCAAAAACACCTACTGATTATCTACCAAGTACTAGGGGCTGCATTCATAAAAGGGTACAAAGAAAATCTTCCCTAAAGAAGCTCATGTAGTTACCTGGTAAAGACAAGTATGCACACAATTACAAAACAGAGTGAGAAGCAGTGTGATAGACGTGGTAATCACGTACCACAATGTGTAAAGAGAAGCACTTAATGCAAGTCAGAAGCTTCCCAGAAGAACAGACACCTGCAATAAATCTTAAAATAGTCTCAGTAATTCTTACTCTCTAGGGTTCTGTTGTCCAATACAGCAACCACTAGCTATAAATTTAAATTTATAAGTATTAAATATAATGAATTTTAATTTTGAAATTAAATAAAGTGAGGGTCCTCAGTCACACTAGCCGTTTCCAGTGCTCAACAACCACACGTAGCCAGAATACCACCTGGCCAATGCTCACACAGGACACTTGCCATCAGTGTAGAAAGCTCCACAGTGCTGTTCCTGGGCCTTCGTTCAAACAAAACACATGGTTCCCCCCCAAAGGTCCCGTAAAACAGTAGGAAGTAGACCAGATGTGTAAAGTATAGAATTGCACGCAATTTATCCAACATTCTATTGCAAAACTCAGGTCATAGGACAAGAAAGTTTTAAATAAGGATGTTACTCAAAGCAATGAAAAAGGAATGTCAACCTATTTCTACCTTCAGAGAGAATAAAACATGTTATATGAAGGAACTCGAAAGTGAATCTGATGGGAAGAGAAGTGTGAAGAGAGGCGACAAAGAAAGGCAGAGATAAAGAAGGGTAAACGTTGGCTTCCAGGGACTCGCTCCTTCCCGCCACCCCCAGCGGCACCCCTTTAAAGGAATCTGCAGATGGGTGGGGAGGTTTCAGATATTTTTAATTCTTTCAAGGTGGAATGTCTTGGAAAATATGATCTTTTTATTTAAGGTATATTTAACAAAAATACCATTAACCAAAGCATCACAACAAAAAGCAAATTGTATTTACCTCTCAAAACCAGATTTTAATTGTTTTAAAAACAGAAAATCAGAGAAATAAATAGCATGCATATGTATATAAGAATTATCACAGTGTAACACTTCTCAAACATATAAAAGCAACATTTACAATAGGGCAACTTACCAGTTCAGATTTGAAGTAGCCTATTGTGTTTTCATCCAATTGGAAATATCTTCTCTTCCAGTTTTTCATCTACCAGAGATGAACACAGACATAAGACTTCTGTTTCTAAGAATGTCAAATGTTAATACCCATTTAATTATTCTGTGGTGAACCCACAACTGGAAATGTCAAGCACTGAACAACTCACACTACCCTCCCATAATGAGAAGATACATGGAACTTCATTTCTTCTGCCACTTAGGCCTTGAACTGCTAATTCAACTTTGGTGGCTGGCTTTCAGCTTTTATCATATGACTTTATAATACAGTGTCATATTTTTAATGCTCTAAAAGTTTAAACAAAGCACTTTCCCATCCTCTCCACCCCCAAACCCCCATAAAATAAATGTTCTCAAGAGTTCAAGAGCAAGAACGGAACAGGAAATGTTATTAAACCACATCGAGTTTCTCCATCTATACTCATTAAAACGCACAAGTCTTTCTATAAGTACTTAATACTTAGTGGTAAACAATATTTTAAAAAGTGAGCCTACTTTGTACAAATATTTTTTGTCAATGAAAGACAACTTTTGTGAAAGTACTTCAGTATCTTACAGGGCTGGTATTTTGGACGTAAGAGTAAAACACAAAGAAAGGAACATCTCCTGGCCCTGGCCGGGCACGCGGTTGGTTCGAGCATCTTCCCGATACACCAAGGTTGAGGGTTCCGTCCCCAGTCAGGGCATATGCAAGAATCAACCAATGAATGCACAATTGAATGAAACAACAAATCAATGTGTGTCTCTCTTTCTAACATTAATTTTTTTTAAAAAATGAAAGAAAGAAAGGAACATCTCCCTAAAAGCCCTAACACACAAACTAGTCACAGCTGGAGGATTCTGACTTATCTGTAGACATGGGAGAGTGAGAAACCTCCAGCCCTCACCTTCAATTCCCTCAACCTAAAGAATCCTCCAAAACAGAAGGTCAAACAATTAGGACTGAAAGAACCTTGCCCTGGCTGACCTAAGCTAATTAGGAGAGATGGGAAAACAAAGAAACTGCCAGCAGCCCTGGCTGGCGCGGGTCAGTGGACTGGGAATGGCCCCACGGACCAAAAGGTCGAAGGTCTGATTCGGTTTGATTCCAGTCGGGACACACGCCTGGGTTGTGGGCCAGGTGTCCATTTGGAGGCATGCCAGAGGCAACCTGGTCAATGTTTCTCCCCCTCTTTCTCCCTCCATTCCCCCCTATTAAATACAGATAAAATCTTTTAAAAAAAAATAAAGGAGGGGAGGGAGGGGAAAAAGAAACTGCTGGTAAGCTTGCAGTATTTCTTCACTTACAGAATTCTCTTCATTTATTTGCAAACTTTAACGTTTATTTCCTTACAAAATTCTCAAGGTTTAGTTGGCCCAGAAGGAATGACTCACACTTTAAAGAGGCACTTTGGCACCTCAGGAATACTGGTAGATGCACTCGGCTCTTCCTACAGCTCCCCACCCTGGACCCGGCCGTGTGAGAATGTCTGCCTGGCCCGTAACGGCGCTCGCTAAGGACCAGGTGCTGTGCTGCGTGCTCTCGTGTTTGCCCCGTTCAGAAACCCTCCGGATGGCATGTTTTATAACATGGCTTTCCTTCAAAAGAAACCGAGAGGCTGAGAGGTTAAGGAGCCCAAGGTCACAGAGCTCTCAACTGAAGTCAGCCCAGCATCAAACTGAGTGCTGGCTGGGCTGACTTCCACACCCCATGTCCCTCCCCCTTTCCTGCTCTTTCCTTGAGCCACTCCCAAGGCAGCTGTGGAGACCAATAGAAAAATGTTTTGAAATAAATAAAACTGTTAGGAAAGCGCATTTAAAATTGAAGGTCAGTGGTAATAAGCATTCATTTACCCAGCTGCTCACAGACCAAGAAAATAACAGCCCTGAGTTATGAACACAGAATAACCCTTATTCCACCTCCTGACTCCTCAGCATGCTGATCTCTCCCTTTGGGTCTTTCACGAGATGAACAATTTGTATGCTGAGTTTGCTAATGCAACTCGTTTTCTTTATTGCACGCATTTCAGTAAGCTACTCACCACTGCTCCTTGTTTTACACAATAGCCAGCTTTGATAACTGCACTATCTGACGGTGGCTTAGGAGTAAAGTAAGGAAGATGGCTTTGTGACCGCTTCAGATGATTTCTGTCAATACCTTCACCACAGTCGTTTACTTCTTCTTTCTACAATGAAGCAGGAAAGAAATACGTTGTTTTCCTGTGTGTTTAGCTTCAAAGCACACTTGCGGTGCAGCACGGGAAATGTGGTTGGCAAGACTGCCGTAGCTGCGTTCGGTGCCAGGAGGGCCCCGGACACGTCGGAGAGCACTCTGTAGAGTGCACGGCTGTCCACCCACTGTGCTGTGCACCCGGCATCAATAGAAAACAGCACTGAATGCAAACCGTAATTGGAGAAAGGTTTTAAATTTAAAGAAAAGAAGTCATACTTGTAGGTCATGTTGTTTCCTAGTAGAAATCTTAAACTTTACCTAAGTTAGGAGCACAGATTTGCAAGTAAAAAGTTTTCTAATTAATTTGAGATACCTGAGCCTAACTTTCCCATCACTGACTAAACCACAGATTTGTATTTCTCTTGTTCTGCAGAAGCCCTACCACCTGCGCTGTGAGTGCGCGCGTGTGTGTGGTGGGGAGGGGCGGAGGTTTAACTTTGAATCTTGAAATAATTGTATAGAGTCGCGGAAAGTTATTTTTTAAGATGTACAGTGCTAAGTGCCCTTCAAACCGGTGCCCCCAAACAGGGACACTGTGACTACAACACATTGTCAAAACGGACACTGGAGCCTTGACTGATGAGGCTCAGTCGCATCCTTCAGCAAAGAGAAGGGCCACCGGTTCGATTCAGGTCTGGCACAGGCCTGGGGTGCAGGTCTAGCTCCCAGCTGAGGAACGCACGCATGCAGGGAACCAGTCCACGTTTCCCTCTCACATCGATGCTTCTCTCCCTCTCTTTCTCCCTTCCTTCCCGCTCTCTAAAAAAAAGGTGAAGAATAATTTTTGATGACCTGAAAGATGTTTGAGATGAAAGTGAAAAAAGCTGCTTATAAAATACAGCTGACCTTTGAACAAGATGGGGGTTAGGGACACCCAAAAGCTGAGCTGTCCCTCACAGCCACAGGGTGCTGGTTCCATGATCCCCTGCATGTGCCACATCCACAGAGGCTCAGCCCCGTACGTGAACCGGTGTGGTCAGCGCAGGCAGTCAGCCCTCTGCATCCAGGGACCCCCGGCCCGGGATGGAAACCAGTACAGGTATTTACCGAAAACAAATCTGTGTAGAGGCGGACCCATGAAGTTCAAACCTGCGTGTTTAAGGTTCCATTACATCTCCATTTCTGAAGGTACAGGTACTACACAGAAGAAAGGCTCAGAAAAAGCCACAAAACACGAAGTGTTGTTCATCTGTGATGTCTAAGTTTTTTACAACATACTTTTGAAGTAAGTATGTAAGCTTTTTGTGTTAACTGACTACTGTACCGCGTTAATTCAAAAAGCGTCCTGTTTTAATTTTGATAACAACGCTGACACCAGTATGCAGCAGTGAGAGCACCAGCCGCAAAGGGGTGCATCCGCTACCTGTGTGGGGGTGATGATGGGCACGCCACCGACGATGTCGGTTCTGTAAGACACCTGCTTCTTCCCACCTTCTCCTGGGCGGCTCAGGTTTTCAGAATGAGGCTGTGAGTCTGACTGCTTTGGTACCTAAAACAGTAAGGCAGATGAATGGTTTTGCAACCAATATTACACATGATACCCTCTTTTATCACAGAATTTCCAATTTAAATAATCTATTTACATAAGCCTAACATATATAAAAATTATTGATAGCGTGTGTATGTAACCATCTAAGTTCTCATACTACATTTTCAGTTACAAGAATGTTTATAATACAGCCACAATTCACAGAACGCTCACTTGGGCAGGAACCATCATACATTTTCTCACTTCGCCCTCCTACCCAGCCCTATGCATCGGGTAGATCTTCACTGCAGCAATAAAACCACAGGTTCAGAGGCGTCAGGGGACGCATGACACTCGAGCTAAGTTTCCCCGCCTCCCACACCCAGCCGCTCTACCACGCCTGTTTGCTGGCGCGCTCAGTGTTGCGCTGCCGCGCTGCCCTCCGTCCCTCCCCTCCACTCCTACCCAGACTCGGCCGTGCCCCAGGGACGGCCGCACATTCAGAAGCAAGAGCTTTAGGGCAGTGTCTGTTCCTGAAAACATACTTCGTGGTCAATGAATGTTGGAAGACTGACTCAATAGATAAATCCAAAAGGAGGAAAAAAGAATAAAATACCTATAAATTAAAAGTCAAAATGTTCAAAACAACTAAAATTTATTAGGAATTTTAAAAAGAATTCCAACACCTATATCAATAACAAACCATTTACAAGAATAAACAGTGACTGTTAATATATGAATTTCATATATAAACACTTCACTAAAGTGGAATCAAAGGCATTACACATGTTTAACATACATTTTATTTTTAAAAGTGTTAAAAATGTTTTATTTTTATTTTATGTTAAATGCGTAACATACATTTTTCTTACATGGTCTAATCAGGGAATAAGGCCCTTGGTTAATCACTATTTCCATCAAAAGACTGTTTCACGCAGTCTGTTATCTGAATTATAAACTTGTAAGGTTTGAATAAAATGTAATAAAGTATGATCAGCACCAATTATGATGTTGAACATGGTATTTAATCTCTCACCAATGATTTCATGGATCTTACAGTCCATCAGAAAAATTATGACAAACACTGCCAACCAGCACAGGAGTGAAGGCGTGAACACATGTAATTTAAAACGAAATAGCTCGTCTGCCACACAGTTAATTCTGCTAACAAGGTCCTGGCACAGCTACAGGGGACACCATTCACACCGCATTCAGAGACCCAAACCAACCATTTATTGATTCCAAAGCAGTGCAGTTTCTCAAGCTTTACTGTGTGTGAAGTATGACCCAGGAACATTATGAAAAACTTCAGATTCTCAGCTCCACACCCAGAAATTCTGATTCAATAAATCTATAGTGCAGCCCACAAAAGTGTGCTTTAAGCAAACACACCAGATGTTTTTGAGGTGGGTGTTTCCACACTTTGAGAAACAGGCTCCAAACTCTATTCTCTTTTACCATGCTGCTCCCACCAGGTCCGGAGACACCAGGCACACAATGGTGTTTGCAGACAAGGCTTCACAAAGAAGCTTTTTTGCAAAACATTGGGCACACCTGGTTTTGGGGGACTCTGTTGGATTCCAATCCACATACGTGTAATTTATGGACACAAGGAACTGTCTCTGGGATGACTCTGAAACTCCCTCTCCTTTCTCCTCTGACCTCAAGCCCAGCCGCCCGCCTCTCATCCGCATTTACAGGACAATGCCAGTCACTGGCAGAAACAAAAGAGGGAGAAATGCGCCCTTCAGGGGAATGCCTCCTGAGTCCTTCTCAGAGGCTGCACGTTTTGGAGTGTTTTTTAAAGGCAGCACAACCACGGACAAATTTGACTCAACAGGACTCACATAAATACTTGAGAGTGAAAGGGCTACAAGGACTCTGCCCCCAGCAACAACTCACTGAGGAAGCCCACAGTGTTTTCCAATGAGCCGCACCATCTATTTAAATTACTTTGAGAAAATATGGCCAAGTTATTCCATCAAAAACAGAAAAGAGCATTAAGAGAATGTGAAACCAGAGAGAAAATGCCTTTTACTCAACTACCTTACTGAAATGTGCTGCTTAAAGGTGACCCTTAGAGGTTATTACCTTTCAAGAAGCTGAGAGCTTTACCATCAAGAGAATTTCCTAAGAAAAACCTTTAATATCCTCCTAAAAATATACTGAAATTTATATTGGTTTTCCATTTCCCTTCCAGCAATGACAGTGTATTAAAAACCCTTGCCTGTACTGTTAAGCCCACTGCTTCTAACGTGTCCTTAAAGTAAAACACTAAATACAGCATAATTCCAACACCAGAATCCAAGAATTAACTCAGAACTGCATTTTATAATTAAAATTCAGCTCAATTATGATCTTTTCCCCTAAGAAAAACATAAGCAAAATAGCCACAAATATAGCAACTTTCCTAAAAATTCCAATAAAAATTAGTCTAAATTCAGCCATTAAACATTCTCAAGACGGGGAAAACACAGCCGGCTGACTTATTGATGAGAACCAGAAAAGCGACTCTCCAGGCAGAGGGCACGCGTCGGAGGCAGGCGTGGTTTCACTGCCTGATGTGCTGTCACTGAAGAAGCTGAGAAGCCTGACACCGCTCACCGCTTTCTCCCTTAAAGCGCTGAGGAGCCTGCGCTGCTTACTCCTGCAAATTGTAAAAAGTTAATTAACTCGGTAAAGTCACTAGATGTAGTCTTTCTGAGGAAGTTTTCCAAGTAGGGGATATTTACGAGAAGAGTTAAAAACAATCGCTGTTGGTTGGGCATCGTCCTGCAAAGAGAAAGGCTGCTGGTCCGACTCCTGGTGGGGCACACGCTTGGGCTGAGTCGGGTCCCTAGCTGGGGTGCGTGTGAGAAACCAATCTGTGCTTCTCTCGCAGCCACGTTTCTCTCCTCTTTCTCCTTCCCTTTCCCTCTCCAAAAATAAATAAGGCATTTTTAATTTTTTTTAAAAGTCAGTGAAAACTTTTAAAGAATTTGTACTCTAAATCAGTTAAAAAATTGCTTTCTTGAAAGTGCACAAACCTAAAATAACTTCTGCTTCACATACAGATCAGATGCAGTGCGTGGGTGTTTTCTGTCATGTGGTAACAAGCTGTTCTCATGCAAGACAAAAAATTTCAACCTAACTCTGAGAACAGCTTTAGTTACATTAACTCTTTATTGTGTTGTGATGTAAATATGGAATGTAACATATGCTGACTTTCTGGGCGTATGTTTTTTGAGAATGAGTTGTTTGGGGTCAGTAAAGTAACTGCACTTCAGTAAAAACACACAGGCTCACACAGGAATTCCTCCCTCACCCTTTCCATGTGGGCCTGCTGTGCGCTTCTCTACCAGTGTGTAAAGAGGAAAATACCAGTAGAACCAGGGATCGGAACCTATTTCCTTGCTTACTGTCAGTTGTAAACTCTCTTTCAGAAGTCTGTTTTTGCTTTAGGGACTGAGCAAGGGAAGGGTGCCATCTTGGGAAGCACTGAGGCGCGCGCTTCCCAGGGACTGGGTTTGGCTCACAGCTCCACAACCAATCAGCTACGAAGGCTGTCACAGTTACCCAATCCTCTAAGCCTCAGGTTTCCACCTAATTTAGGTAACCCTTCAATGCGAGGCCTGACACCCTGTAAATAATCAATACCAATTAATGTTCATCGGAAAACCAGAAAGAGAAGCCCAGGTTGGAAGCAGAAGTTGCAGCACAGAAAAGGGGCACGAGGGTGGCAAGCTCTGGAATGTAAGCCGAAAAGGTGGGTGTACCAAGAAGTCAGAGCCTCAAACAAACTCCCCCAGGGCCACATGGGCAGAAGCCTCCGGGCACCAGAGCTCTTCAGATCCGTTCCTGACCCTGCACCTCACTTCCCAGCCCTGCACCCCCACCCCCAGCCCAGGCCCTGCCTAACAGCAGCCCCAGTCACCCAGAAGACTGGAATGAATGCCTACTCCTGCTCCCTGAGGGGGGAGGGCCCGCCCCGCCCCGCCCTGCCCCCGCCCCCCAGCTCGGCAGGAAACCTCTTCGTCTGGGAGGAACATCATTACAAGCTGTGGCTAAAGTCTACCTTAATACAGAATGGGTTTAAAAAGGCATTTATTCACATTGTAAACACCTCTCTTAAATAAACTTTGACTATGCAACCTATTAGTAGTTCAGTTATTATTCAGTAGGTGTATTTTCAAAATGTAAACATTACACTGACATTAAAATTGTTAAAATAAAAATACTTACTGTAATTTTTATAGCTTTGTTCAGCACATTTACCCATTCTACTAGGTCTTGCTGATCATTAGCCTGTAGGAAATATTTCCTCATCCCTGCGTTCATAACTGTTAAGAGAAAAAAAAAAACTAAAATACACAAAATTTTGCACTTGTTACCTCTAAGTTTACGTTTACACCACTTGAAAAACCACACTGTAACCAATACTGTAACTCTCTCGGATTTGACAAAATGTAAAACCATATACAATACTGCTATTACCAATAACACAGGTAAACTCTCCTTTATAATGGCTGTATTTTTCATTAAACAGAAATACCACAATACATTCAGCCCATCCCCTAATGATGTACACTTAGGCTACTTCCAATTTTTGAAATTATATAAAATAGCCCAATGAAACATCAGATACATACATTTCTCCATACCTAGGCTAGCATTTCTATGGGATAAAATTCTTAATATAGACTTGTATCAAAAGGAATTCACCTTAAAAAATTTTATAGACATTAGAAAATTATTTTACACTCCTACCACTTGTGCGGACTGCTGCTCTAGCCAGCCTCCCTCGAGGAGGAGGAGGAGGAGGAGGAGGAAGAGGAGGAGGAGGAGGAGCAGCAGCAGCAGCAGCAGCAGCAGCAGCAGCGCTCGCGCGCGCACACACGCAAGCGCGTGTGGATGGCCCACTCCCTACTGCAGAGGTCCCCATCGCTAGCTCCAGTGGCCGCTCCTCCAAAGGTTCTGGCGAAACCACTTCTCTCCCATTACTTCTCTCCAACCCTGGGGGTGGTAGCTGCTTCCAGCAATTTCTAATTTGTGGATTCCTTTGGACTCACTTCAGCATTCCTTTTGTGCTCCTTCAGCCTTCCCACAGTTGAGTAACCAATCCCCAGTAACAAATCCCCAGGGTTTGAAATACCTGGTGAGGTGGGTTTTCCTGCCAAGACCTTGATCCTGGGGCACTCTGACTACCTAACTGGGGGATAATTATACCGTATTTAAATCTGAATCTCGGGTGGCGGGAGGTAGGAGAGGGTAAAGAGAGGATAAATGGCAATGGATATAGAGACATGACTTGGCATGGTGAACACACACGACAATATACAGATGATGTGCATTTCTAGGCTCCGATAAATTCAACTGGAATGAAAATTTTAAATTTAAAAAATAAATAAAGTCGAATTTCACTGATGACTGAGACGAGTTTTATATGCTTATTGATCATATATATTTGCTTTGTGAGCTTTGTGTATCTTCCTTACCCATATTTCTCCTGAGTTGTTCATTTACCGTTGAGTGATTTGTAAGAGCTTTCGTACAAACTTCTCTTCCATTCCAAGCACTTCATCGAGTGTCATTTTCCTTTTCACTGTTTGTGGTATCTTTTATCAAACAGTAATTTTCTATCAACCTTTTCCTTTTCCTTTAATGACTCTAGCTTTCGTATATTTTTAAAATCTTCCCAAAATTATAAAAATAAACATCTGTATCTCTCCAGCACTTTTATATTTTCTTTATATCTAAAATCTTAATACATTTGGAAATTTTATGCAATTAAATTTGTATGTGCCCCTTTAGTGACTAAAGCAAAAGCACCTGTCTGCATAGTTGTCTACAAACTACCACACTCAACTCTTATATGAAGGCTTATTAATTGTTATGTGCATTTTTTTAAAACAAACATTATTCTAGGAGCGAAGGCATCTGAATAGCAACAGCTAGAATTTTTGACACGTAAGAATAACTTCAGAAGTCTCCATCGAAACTTTAACTGGTATCCTAGCACTCAGTTCAATGTGACTACAGGAAGGGGGCAATGAAAGCCCTCGAAAAGTTGCTTCTCAGATACACAAGATTTTGAAACTGGAACTGAGACCGACACTAAACCAGAGCTTACCTGAATTAAGATGAGGGTCTTAGGAAATCAAATCACTTCTTGTGAAATACTATAAACAAGTGGTCTGGAAACTAAAATTTTTTTAAAGATTTATCTATTTTAGGGAGAGGGGGAAGGAGAGATAGAGGGAGAGAAACAGCAATGTGTGATTGCCCCTCTCGCTCATCAGAGGGAGAATATCGTAAGGATAAAACCTGAAGCACAAATATTAGCTTGACTGCAAACCACCACCATCTCAAAATCTAGGACAGATTGCTTAGGACTCAGGTCTGGATCAAATGATTATGAGGCATTTTACTGTATTATTTCTTTGTCCATATTCTCTATTCCCTTTATTCTTTTCCTATTAATCAGATGGTGGACTTCCTTAACTATTTTTTTTATTTCCTCCATCATCTATTTTTGTCTTTGTTCTACTTTTAGGTTCCCCTGACTTTTCCCTGAGTTTTCCATTGTCTCACGTTCCTTTTTCTATTTGATGGTTGGTTCTCTCTCCTCGTATGTCACATAACCCTGGGCTCCCTGTTCACATTTAAAAGCAAGGCACTGGAAGCTCTCTTGAACACATGCAGGGTTGCTGACCGGCAGGCTTCGCTGGACAACAAGCTCTTCTAGCAGAAACGTCCAGGGGGCAGTGCCCATGGCTCTCTTCTCTAGGGTGTCCCACCCACATCTGGTGGCCCAAAGCTCTGGAGCTGGACAGTGTGTGGACTTCTGTGTAATCCTATTTTCGTTTTCATGCCTCATCTCTCCCCTTCTCTGGACTAGTAGCCCCAAGCACAGGGCCTCAATAATCCCATCTCTGGAGATAATACAGACGCCATTTCTTGCTGGGATGGGGGAAGGGTGGCTGCCAGACTGAGTCAGGTGGAGGTAGGGGACTAGAGGTTGTATGTCCCTTCTTTTGGTCCCTCCTTGCTGCTGCTCCCCTAGACATTAACCAGTACCCAAGTCCACCTAGAACCAGAGAGTGGGCAGCACGCTGAAAAAGGCGAGCTTCTCACTGCTCTCTGCTGCCATTCACTGTCCATCTTCATACGCTGTGGGTTATGCATGTCTGCAAGTTTCACCGAAGACAGCCTGAGTGCTTCTTATTCCCACTATTTTGGGAAATTTGAGAGGAAACAGTGATGGAAAAGTCTTTATGTTGCCCATTTGAATAGAAGTTGTGGTTCCATTTTAGAAGCCAGTGCCTCTCTCTCCAAAGGCAAGCAATTTATGATCATCTTTACCCCTCCTTAGCAGCAAAAGACTAATAAACCATTGGCAGACCAATAAATAACTAATCTTTGATCCCAACTAAAATCACCCCTTTTAAATACTCCAATAACTGATATCAAATCTATTACTATGGGATTCCTATCCCTTCAAACAGATTTCACATTAAAAAAACTTGTCAAAAGCATGTGTGTTACACAATCTAAAATACAAAGTTCTGTTACTTGACTTGCCCCCAGTAGCCTTTCATTCACAAGGCTCTGGCATATTTTCCTGTTCAGTAACTGAATTATGCATCTGTAATAAATACATGACATTTTTTAGCTCCTTAGCAGCGATAAAAGCATTAATTACCGTGGATTCTCTGAAGAGCTGCATTACATCCCGTGCACACCGTTTCAGCGCCAGATGCATGAGACTGCCCTTGGACACTTTCCCTAACGTGCCGTCTACCGACAAACCTGCCCTTCTCACACAGAAGAGAACAGAGACCTTTAACATCAATCCTACCCCCAAAAGCACCTGTGCTTTAATGTAACAGAGTCCCTTTGACGTCAGCGGGCCACTCCTAATTTCTGTCCCTTCCATCACTAAAGTCCACTAACATACTCTCTGAGAGCACATCGATTCTTCCAGCTTCAACTATCACCCACAACTTTAACAGATTCCAAATTTCTTCATTCTTCATCTTCAAGCTCCATCCAGTCCTTAATTACTGTCACCAGAACCTTTCCATGTGGCTGCTGCCCACCATCAAACTCCTTAACAAACATTTCACCCTATCAATCAATCAATCCCTCTTCTGGAGTCATTTCTTTACTTGAAGCAAACCTGCCTGAATGTCTCTCTTGTCCCTTCAACTCCCACATATCCAGTCACCAAGTCCCTGCGCTTTTCCTCCCAATGTTTTCCATCCTTCCTCTTTCCCCCAATGCTACCACCCAAATTCAGGCCCTTACATAAGGATAGCCGTTTGAAAGCCACTTAACTAATCAACCTGCATCAAAACCCTCTTATGCGTACAAAAACCCAAAAACCTTCCTTCACCTGATGTGTACTTTCTAGATACTCTCTAATATCTTACCTTTCATTAAGAAAAAAAAATCTCTAGTCGACTACATACTACGCCCTGTCTTCTGCCTGCGTGTTCACGTTTCAGTCTCTCACCATCCCCTCCAGCTTCGCTGAGCGCTCAGTTCCCCGCACACCCTGCTCTACCCCCTGCACAATCTGTCGCCGAGGTCCCACCTCCCTTTCCTGCCCAATGGCAAAGGATGATCAGGGTAAGCTGGCCGTCAGCTCGAGGCTTCCCTCCTTCAGTGAGGCTCCCCTGGCTCCCAAGATGCCCAATAAGGATGTGAAGCTCTTCCTTTGTACTTCTTTAATAGACTGTACACCCCTTTATGTGACTGTAATAAATGCAATAATTACCTGACACTGTATCTGCCTGTGAGACAACCAGCCTGTGACAGTCTTAAGGGCAGCAATTGCTTATTACTGTCACAGCCCTAGTGCCAAGCACAGCGCGCATGTATCAGACAGTCGCTCAGTCGCCCCACGCTGTGAACGTCTCATTACCCACAGGCTGAAAACTGAATCCTTTACATTATCTATGTATTTAATATGGAATAACACAAGGTAGAAAGTAAAAAATGTCCTCAAGCCTTGCGGGATGTGGTCACTGTGAAAACCTAGGTAATGACACGTTGGCAGAAGGCAGAGGTTTGGACTGGGACAAGACAAGGAAAAAGGCTTCGCGGGTGAGGGAGCAGTAGTTTCATTTCTTCACCTGGATGGGGGTTTCAAGGGACTTTGCCTTAGAATTAATTCATTAGCTCTTAGGTTTGGGTTGTGTGGTTTCTAACAACTGTTTTCTTTTACAACATATATAATTATGTAAGTCTAACTTAAAAGCACTAACATATAAAATATGGCTACTTACCAAAACAGAACTCAGCCTTTGGTCTTAGCTTAGTTGCATCGCTAACCTAAGAAGAAAGAGATAGGAATCACCCACTTCTCCACGTGCTCGCCTGACCAGCCTGAAACACTGCGAACTTGCCCATACGTGCTCTCCCATCCACACACACATCCAGCACACAGATCTAGAGTTAAACTTTACAGGCAGCTGAAAAAGAACTGCAGATTAAATACAGGGTATGGGTCCCGATGGCAAGCTGTTTGTAACAACTGCTACTGCTACGCTCTCTTTGAACAATCTAGTTTATTTCCAAAAGACATATGAAAAAGTTGAAAGTAAACTATTAAGTTTTATGTCACACATATGAATATTTTTAGCTTAACATATTTTTCAAAATACCTTCAATGAATGAATACTCTACAAAACTACGAATTCTTCCCAAATTACATATTTCTAAGTTAGCTGTGAACTTAAGAGAAAATGACGGTGGGCAAAGGAGAGAGTGTGTAATCCAGAAGGCACTAATGTGCCCTGAGGAAGTCAAAATTGAACTGGACCCTCTCTTGTATATTAGAAGATTCTGGGCAATGGGGCCAGTTTACCAAATGGAGCACATCGTTCCTCTTAGCAGGTGCTGTGATGCACTGTACCTGCCTGCTGCTGTCCCTTTAAGTAGAGCAGCTCTCGTGGAAGCCCATTCATGACTACTGCCATACTGCTGACCGGTGTTAGAACTTATAATTGTAGCATCTGTTTGTACTTTCAAAAAGAACTCTATGCCTAGGGTTCCTGACTGATCCCAACTATAAATTCACAGCTCTGAGTCACTCTGAAATTTGTTCCAGGAATAAATTCTGGGGGAAAAAGTGGCATGTCCAAAGTGAGTACAAATTGTACCATTCAAACTTCCGTAAGCTGTGGACAGAGATGAAAGTTAACAGAACTACACAGAGAAGGTCACATTTTAAAAGGGAAGCACTGGAGAAAGGGAGAGCAGCTGGCCAGTCAGCCTGCTTGCTCAGTTAATAGTTTGTTTTGAAAAAGAGCTCCCATTTTCCCATCTGAAACAACACAATATTGAATGTGAACTGTAACTGGAAAAAAATTAAAATTAAAAAACATAAAGCAATCTTTGATTAAAATCAAGTATAAATTAAGTGCCAGCAGAAAGGAAAAAATAAAAGTAAAAGCACACTTTACCTTGAAAAAAATAAATAAATACAAAGGGCCCCCACTTTTAAAAAGGCACAAGCAGACGGGCAACCTCCCCGCCAACCGCCTATTTCGGTGAAACAGACCTGCCCACACCACCTCACCGAGAGGCGACACGCCGGCGGCACAGGGATGCCACAGCGCGTGCACATCACAGGCGATCGAGCAAACGGGGACCAGGGACCGGGGACTGACTTAACATGGAAGGAACCCTATGCTTCCCGATACTGGTCTCTGTAGAATTTAAGCTGAGAGCTACCCGGAAGAATTTATTAAATGTCTTAATTTACAGGAACGCTTGAGGTAAACTTAAGCAATATTTGTCTCATCAATTTATAGTATATGGTTTTAACATAAATTGCTTCCCTTTAATCTTTATTGTTCAAGGGCTTTTTTTTAATCAATGAGAATGAATAGTTCTATTGTTATACTGGTAACAAAGTATTTTATTTATAAAAATCTTTTAAACAGAGACACACTTGTAAATTGCTCCGTTGAAGACCTTTGCTAACAAATTCCAATATGTGCATTAGTGTGCACATGTATGTTTCTTAACCATACTATGTTGCTACTTTTCACATCTCATATCCTAAGTCATCAACAAACGTATTACTTTGTGTGAAAAACAAAAACACCCACAGGATAAGAACTACCTGAAATATCAAATCTAAATTTTTAAGAAGAAAATGGTGCTGCAAAAATGCTAGAAAAATCAACAAACACAAACAACCAGAAATTACTTGAGCGAAAGCGAAATGAGGGGAAAATCATTCATCATAAAGATGGTTCATATTTTCCTCAAAATAAAACATAAAGAAACAAAAGTTAAGGTAATGGACTCAAAAATTGGAAACAGTTTAAATAAACATAATACAGACTTAGAACTAAGTATCTTCCACTTCCCAGGGACAGAACTTAACAGTTAACAGACTTCTTTCCTCTGCTGTTCATTCACCTGACCGTGAAAGTCAACGTTAACTAACTAACTTACTAACTAACTAACTAACGTCTGCAGTGTTACATCCTGTAAGTTAATTCCATATTCTTCCTAATTTTATCAAAGAACATCCTAAACATAGTAATCAGGCACTATTTTCAGCATGATATGCACCTGAACATCATCATTAAATGACACAGAAAGGAAATTTGCTCCTTTTATTCACACTCCCATTCTAAGAGATTTTAATTCAAACATAAACATAATTCAATATACAGAAAGACTACCTTTGAAATGTAGGTAAGTTTAATGGCTCCAACACGAGATGATCCAGAAGGGAGGTTCTAGAAA
Organism: Anoura caudifer; assembly: GCA_004027475.1. Lineage (NCBI taxonomy): Eukaryota > Metazoa > Chordata > Mammalia > Chiroptera > Phyllostomidae > Anoura > Anoura caudifer. The sequence goes on from PVKU01006100.1 coordinate 47,113, forward strand.
CAAGTTATTATTATATAGTTAATATCAACATCATGAATTTATTTTATAATTTTCTACACGTTTAAAAAGTCGATGAATTAGATTTTTTAACATTACATTTTACAAATCAGCTGTTTCAGTTCGAGTGTTTACCAGGTCTGAAACCAAGGTGACAACGTAGTTACCAAAACTGAAGTCTACTCTGCTCTACCTTAATAGATTTTATAACTAAAAAGCTATTTTTATCATTGTAGCTAAACTTATTTTCTTTTTCATGAGCTTAAAAAGCCATAAACAAGATCAGATTTTGTTCCTCAAAGCACTGGGAAAAATATTTAGAGATATAAAACAACTGTAAAAATGTCAAAAGACTATACATATTGCTTGAACCCTAGTAATACACTAGAATGGATTTTCTAAATTAATGGTTAGCGATAAAGACGACGAAGCAGGAAGAATGGCTCCCTAAGGACAGGTGAGGCAAACTAATTTACTTTCATTATCAAGGTTATGCTGATCAATACAACGTGTTACAGCTTCGTAACCATAAACAACTAGATTGAATCATATGAAACTGCCAATTTTAGTACATGAAAATACTGGTGCATTGGCAATTTCATGAGGTTCTGTCTAATGTAACATTCAGTAAGACATTTTACTAAAGTTTTCATGAAAGATGTGAGTCTTTATTAATACATTAAAAGTGACACAAAGTGAGCATTGAGAGCTAATACAATGGTTGGCAAAATCGAGATTGTGAGATTCTCATCAGTTGGAATGAAGAGATAAAATTACTGAGAACGAACTGAATAAAAGGACAGTTCTAAAATTCTGCACTACATTAAAAAAAACCCAGCAGGCTAATTACACCACAGAAAACTGGCTTCAAGAAAGTTCACGTGAAAAGACAGAGCTGAGAGCAAACTTGAGCAGATCCCTCCCTGCGACAGCCGAAGCGAAGTAACTCCCCAAACATCGCACAGGCTTTCTTGCTTTGGTTCCCTGGCCCACGCTGTTCTCTGAGCACTGGTTAGCCACTTCTCCACCTCCTGACCAAAATTACATCCACAGCTGTAGGTCAATTTCAAGTGTTACCACCTCCACGAAGACTTGAACTTGCCCTGCTAGCTATAACCACACCCTTCCTCTGCATTCCAAGTCTGTTTGCTTCCATGTAATAAGCATATTCTATTTAATATTTACCATCTTTTAGCTCCGTTTAAGTGGAAAGTACTAATAACGGAAGAATTCTGAGGAGGAGAACCTGTTATATATGAAGACAGAAAAACAATAAAGGATTTTTAAATAAAATTCAGGAGAAACCATATGTAAGTCAACAGGCAGAATAGTATAATGGTTTGCATGGGTGAGGAGGCCCAGATACGGAACCTAGTAAATAGTAATTAGCAGGAGTCGAGGAGTATTAAGTCACTTTCCACCTTTGGAAAAGGAGTCTGGGAAGGCTTATGCTGCAGGTAAAGCCAGGGTTAGAAAAGGGAGAAATCTGATTTATGTTTTAAAAAAAGGGGTGAGGGGATAAAGATGAACTTTTGATTTCCACTGACCTGTTCCTTCTCCCACTGACTCTGGTCAAGTAAATAAAGGTATTAATCACATGGCTGCATAGCCAGGTTATTACCACCCAAGAAAGCTGGTTATACCCCTAGATAAGGGGGTAAAACTGGTTATCAGTAAGCTCTCAAGAATAAGGACAGAAAAAAGAGTTCCTAGAAAGAAAAAAGTCTCATACAAAGTCAGCATTCAAATAATATAAACAGACTTAAAATACAAATTATCCTCTAAAACTTGAAAGGCTGCATGTGGATACAGGTCTAGACTTACTTTATAGAGAATCAAGGGAAAAGTAGGATTAATGGCTAAAAGATACACAGAACTACATGATGGCTCACAGAAAAAATAAAATTAAAACTGTGTCAAATATAATATATACTTTTTAGTAATGTGTAGTTCAAACAACAGCGAAAGTAAAGATCAGGGATAAATGGGTTTCTTACATTAAGGAGGATGAATACCAAGGTCTCTTACAGCTCACATTCTACATGAACAAATATAAATGCACGAGCATATGTATATTTTATCTAATCTAAAATCAGTATAGGGCCCTGGCTGGTGTGGCTCAGTGGATTGAGTGCCGGCCTGTGAACCAAAGAGTCGCCGGTTCGATTCCCAATCAGGGCACATGCCTGGGTTACAGACCAGATCCCCAGTAGGGGGTGCTCAAGAGGCAACCACACATGGATGTTTCGCTCCCTCTCAATCTCCTTCTCTTCCCCTCTGTCCAAAAATAAATAAATAAAATCTTAAAAAATAAAATAAAATCAGTATAGGGTAGTAAAGAACACTAAACTAGTTGTCAGGGGAACCCAGTTCCCACTCTGTGCAACAGTCCCTGCCCCTCCTGGCCTTCAGGCGCCTCACCTGCACAAGAAGGCCACCAGACCAGACCAACCTAGAAGTCTGCTATGGACTCATCCTGGGCTGTGCACATGCATCCTCACAGGATGCATCTTAATTTGCATAGAGTCCCAGGTGAATTCAAAACTGCTCCATGGGTGATCTCTAAAGCAAGGTCTCATAGATCTTAAAACTAAGACTCTCACTTATAGTTTACAACATTTACCCCTCAGGATTTGCAAGGCAACAACCAAACAAAGTGAATTGCGACTCATGAATGGCATTACAACGGCTGACATCCAAGTCTACTCTACAAAATGATAAAGACTACATACATGGAAGAGTGTCAACTAGTTTAAGCAGCTTGTTTCCAAAAAATAGTGGTCTCTATCTTAGATATGCCATCTTAAATCTACATAAATAATTTAAAATTTTTCTGCCAGAGATAGCATTTTTCTTCCAAGGGAGGAAAAGCATGTATGATGCATAAATTTTTATCAAGTAAATTTAGTTTCATCTGATGGAATTCAAATAAGACAGTAGGAGCTGGGGGTACAGGGCAGGGAGCGCACCACCAGCAGAAACAAACCTAACTACTAAACACACACTGTCTGGGAAGACAATTCCTAACATCAGTAGTATGTCAAATACTTTAACAATTAAAACCCACATATGCTTGTGAAGGAAGGTAACCCTCCAGATGTTACAAACCTGTGGATTATCCATGTACCACACAAAACTATCTTCTCTGGTATCCAGTATGAAGTACCTTCGAAGAAATTTCCCACTATTTTCATTTTCTTCAATGTCTAGAAAACCACAAATGCGATTCTGACGATCCACATAAGGCATTTCTGAGCTTGAACATTACACTGTAAAACAGAAACATTAACAGTCATTATTCCTCAGTGGACTTCAAGAATAAAAGGTGCTACGCTATGACTTATTCAACAAGGGGCCCACTTTTCCACATTAGGTGGGGACCAGTCCATATAAACACATACAAAGCATGGGCAAAATCACTCTGAAAATTAGGCTGATGAGTGGTTACTAAGTGCAACTGCTCACATTGATGAAAACAAGAGAGAGCTATTTACCTTACCTGAATAATTTACTTACCTTTTCCCTAAACAAACCCAAGTGAAACAAAAAATTAGCTATCCAAACCTTAATTTCCTCACTTAAAAACTGAGATAATCTACCTTCCAGGCTGCTTTAGAATATTGTTTAAATTCACAAAACAACAGCAGTAGCTGACTTTTATTGGCTACCTGACTACCAGCTGGGCTTCTGTGTGATTCTTTTCCATGCACTTCCTCAGAAATGGCCCTGTGAGTAGGCATCCTCTTTCCCTTCTCACACACAGGAAACTTAACATGAGAGGGGGAAGTGACTTTCCAAGATTAGAGAACTAGTAGGTAATGAACCCAAATATGAACCAGATTCTTGGACTCTAAAGCTTGTATCTTAATCTTTACGCCATCTTGCCCCTTTTAAAACCTTTTCAACTTCAAAAGTAAAATGAATCAAAACAAAGATAGCTAACACCATGAAAAGAGATAAGCAGGTAGTATGTGCCTCTTGATGGAAAATACAAATATTACCAATGAAGTGAACATACTTTAACCAAAAAACCAAGTTTGTATCTGAATCTGCTCAAGTATCTAGATCTCCCCATGTCCAACCACCAATTTACAGAAAATAAAGAACACAGAGGAACATATTAAACCGAACCAGAGTGATTCAATCAGCAAAAGCCAAGTTGTGGGAAACAGAGGACAAAGAGCCCAGTTTCTTCAGCAAATCGATTGCCCCATTCTTGTACTTGTACAACCAGCAGCAACACCTTTCTACAGGTTGCATTTACATAACTAGCTCTTCCTTAGAAGATCAAGGAAAGTTTAACTCACAGTGAAAGTTCAATTAGCATACACCCTGACATACTGCATATAAAAATCACCATTCCATATGCAGCCAGAGAAATGCTGAAACACACCAAAAAGTTTTAAACAAAACTATCCACTAAGTTTGTACATGTGAATTATAAATCTAGCATTTAGAGAAGTTAATTTCTTTAAAGAACTTACCCAAAGTTTCAAAAAATGCCTCAAGTACTATCAAAACTAGAAAAATTTATATACCACACCAACACATCTACAGGTAAAAACTGTCAACTTGCATGGCACTAAAGGCACGGACCAGAGGAACAGAACTGAGAACCCAGAGATAAACTTACAGACCTGCAGCCAACTGATCTTCAAGGAAGGGCCCACACCGTGCAATGGGAAAACAGCCCCTCCCACAAACGGCGACAGACACCTGGACACCCACACGCCACAGAACAGAACTGCGCCCCCGCCTAACACCATACACAAGACATAACTACAAATGGATTCACAGTGTAAGAGGTAAAATTACAAAACTTTAAGAAAATATACGGGTTTATCTTCATAACTTTGGATTTGGAGATGAATTCTTGCTCAACCAACCACCAAATAAATAAGTTGGACTTCATAAAAATTTGAAATTTTGTATCAAAGGTCATCAAAAAATAAAACAATCTACAAAATAGTAGAAAATATTGCAAAATATGTATCTGATAAAGGTCTACTGTCTGATACGTAACTCTTACAACTGAACAACAAAAAAAGTTAAATAGGCAGACATTTCTCCCAAAGAAGATATACATATGGCCAACCAGAACATAAAAAGATGCTCAATATTATTTGTCATTAGGGAAATGTAAATCAATACCACAATGAGATACCACTTCACACCCACTAGGACGGATATAATTAAAAGAGATGGAAACAAGTTTTGGCAACAATGTGGAGAGACTGGACCCCTCCTAACGCTGCTGGGAATGTAAAATGGTGCAACAGCTGTGTAAAAAGAGTTTGGTAGTTCTTCAAAAGTCAAACACAGAATTATTATACAACTCAGAATTTCTACTGGTAAGAATTGCAAAGAGATCCTCAAAACAGGTGTACACTGATGTGCACAGCAGCACTATTCACAACAGCCAAAAAGTAAAAACAGTCCATATGTCCAACAGTAGGTAAATGGATAAACGAAAACATGGTATATCCATGCAATGAAGTATTTCCCAGACACAGAAAGAAATTAAGTAAATCTACAATCCAACCAATCAAAATTCCAGCAGGATATTTTATTTAAAAAATGACAAGGTGATCCTATTATATGTATAGAAATGAAAATGACATAAAAAAGCCAAATCTATTCCTCAAAGAACAGACTTGCACTACTTGATTTCGAGACTTAAAATAAAGCTACATGAATAAAGACATGTAAGGCTGGTGGAAATACAGAACAAAATAGCCCCCAGAAACAGACCCATACATATACTGTCAACTGATTTTCAACAAAGATGCCAAGGCAATTCCACAGAAGGACATTCATTCAACAAACAGTGCTGGAACAGTTACCTATCCGCGTGGAAATAAACTGACTCAAAATGGATCAGAGACCTAATATAAAAGCTACAATAGCAAAGTTTTAAAATACATATACAGAAGGAGGTCTTTGTGACCTTGGGGAGTAGACAAGGATTTCTTAGATCCTACACAAAAAACCTGAACCATATAATGGTTAATATGTTGGACTTAATTAAAATTAGGAACTGCTCTTTGAAAGAAACCATTAAGAAATCAAAAGACCTACATCCAAGATTGCTCTATCCAGCGAAGCTGTCATTTAAAATGGAAGGGAAGATAAAGCGCTTCTCAGATAAGGTCAAGTTCAAAGAGTTCATCATCACCAGCCCTTATTATATGAAATGTTCAGGGACATATCTAAGAAAAAGAAGATAAAAAATAGGACAGTAAAAAGACAGCAAACTCACAGATATTAACAACCACACCTAAAACAAAAGCAAACTAAGCAAACAACTAGACCAGGAGCAGGAACACAGAAATATAGATCACATGGAGGGTTAGCAACAGGGGAGTGGGAGGAGGAGAGAGGGAGAAAAGGTACAGAGAATAAGTAGCATTGATGGCGGGTAGAAAATAGACAGGGGGAGGGCAAGAATAGTGTGGGAAAAATAGAAGCTAAAGAATTTATGAAATATGGACATGAACCAAAGGGGGAATGTGGGTGGGAGGGGGTGTGAAGGGTGGAGGGGAATGACGGGGGAGAATTGGACAACTGTAATAGCATAATCAATAAAATAAAATTTTTAAAAAAGAAATCAAAAGACAAGCCACAGAATGGGAGAAAAATATTCAGTACACATATATCAAATAACTAATGTCCAAGAACAGGCAAATAATTATTCTAATTCAATAATCAGACAACCAACCAAATAGAAAAATGGTCAAAAAATATGAAGATAAGCCTACAAAGAAGAATATATATACAGTAAATAAGCACATAAAAAGATGATCATTACTCCAGAAGGTATCGTAAGGAAAAACCATGAGACCCTACTACATACCTCCTAGAATGGCTAAAACAAACACACAAAAAATACCAAAAATAAAACAGAACAAAACAAAAATCTGAAAGTACCAAACGCTGACAAGGATGTGGAACAAATGAACACTCTCACATACATTGCTGGTGGGAATGCAAAATGGTATCACAACTCAGGAACACAGTTTGGCAGATTCTTATCAAGTTAAATATACCCTTACAATGTGACCCAGCAATCCACTCCTAGGTATTTATCCACGTGACTTGAAAGCTTATGTTTATACAAAAAACCTGTATGGAAACGTTTATAGCACCACTGTTCAAAGCTGGCAAAGCAGAAACCACCCAAATGTCATTCCGTTTGGTAAATGAACACTGTGGTACACCCAAAACAATGGAGTACTGCTTCACAGTATAAAGGAACACGCTACTGATACACGCGGCATGGGTACATCTCACATGTATTTTGCTGAGAGAGGCCAGACCCGCAAAGGTTATCGGGACAGACATCAAACAGATCAGCAGGCAGAGGATGGGGTGACTTCCAAGGGTGATTTTTGGAGTGATGCAAGTGTTCTGTATCTTGACCGTGGTGGGATCCGTGACTGTGCATTTATCCAAACTCACAGGCCCATATGCAAAAAAGAGAAAACTGCACTGCGTACAACTTTGTTTAAGTCAGTGATAAAACAGATTAGAGTTAGAACAGGGAGAAGGACTGAGTACGAGGGAACACAAGGGCCCTGAACTTTGTGGCTCAGTTGGGCGCTGCTGCGCAAACCAAAGAGAAAGGCCGCAGGTTTGATTCTGGGTCAGGGCACGTGCCTGGGTTTCAGGTTTGGCCCCTGTAGGGGCACATACAAGAGGAACCATCACATTTCTCTCTCTCACTGATGTTTCTCTCCCTCTTTCTCTCTCCCTTCCCCCTCTTCTAAAAATAAATAAATACAATCTTTTTTAAAAATAAGGAACATGAGGGAAGTTTTTTGGTAGTGTTAACTATTGTGTATCTTGATTGTGGTGGAGCTTACACAATTAAATGCATATGTCAAACCTTACCAAACTGTACATTAAAACATGTAAAATGTACTATATGTCAATTATAGCTCAATAATCCTGATTTTTTTTTTAAAGACACCATACACACTCACCAGAATGGCTGAAATTAAACAGACTGACAACACTAAATGTTACCACAGATGGGGTGCATCCAGAATTTATGTGCTGCTGCTGGAAATGTAAAGTGGTACAACCACCATGGGAAAGTCCTGGCAGTAAAAGCAGACTTACAACTACCCTATGATGTAGCTATTCCATTTCTAGTGCTCACTCAAGAGAAACAGGAACATGCATGAATGCAAAGACTAATTCACAAATATTTATAGCAGCTTTATTCATAATAGCCCCAAACTACAAACAACCCAAACGTTTATCAATAGGTAGATAAATAAAATGCGGTGTGTCTATACAATGAACAGCACTCTACAGTATAAAGGAGCTTGCGTTAATGCAACAATATGGTCAAACCTCAACTGAAAACTTTAAGTGGATATAGCATAGTGTATGTAACAAACTTCAGAAAGTTCATTTAAAAATTCAGCAGCCCTGGCTGGTGTGGCTCAGTGGATTGAGCGACAACCTGCAAACCAAAGGGTCATCAGTTCGATTCCCAGTCAGGGGACATGCCTGGGTCGTGGGCCAAGTCCCCAGTGGGGGATGCTTGAGAGGCAACCACACACTGATGTTTCTCTCCCTCTCTTTCTCCTTCCTTTCCCTTCTCTAAAAAATAAAGAAATAAAATCTTTTTAAAAATTTCAAAACTGAAAATCCAGTAGCAATAAAAAACTAGAGATATGTATTGATACAGAGATAAAATATCTGAACAATTTGGAAGGATATAATGGATGAAGCAGGCACAGCCTGGGTTGATAGTTGTTGAGACTAAATGATAAGTACAATAGTTATATAATTCTATTTTTGTGGATGTTCACAATTCTTCATAACAGAAAAGTTTAAAAAACCTATACTACACAGGGATAGTATTTCTCACCTATCTGACTGATAAAAATTCAAAAGTCTGACAACAGACTATAACAATGAGATTGTAAGAGAATTGGGATTCTGCCCCTATTGGTGTGGCTCAGTGGATTGAGCACCAGCCGCAAACCAAAGGGTCCCCGGTTTGATTCCCAGTCAGGGCCCATGCCTGGGTCCTGTGCCAGGTCCTAAGTAGGGGGCATGTGAGAGGCAACCACACAATGATGTTTCTTTCCTTCTCTTTCTCTCTCCCCTCCCTTGTGTCTAAAAATAAATAAAATCTTTAAGAAAAAAAAAAAGAAAATGGGGACTCATATTTCTGGTGAGAAAGCAAAATGGTATTGGGTTGGCCAAAAAGTCCACATGTTTTTTTCCATAAAACGAAAGACACATTTTTCATTTTCACCAATAACTTCATTGATTTTGATATTTTGAGTATGGCAGCTATCTCCCATGTGGTATAATGTTGATTGTTCTCAATTAATGTCTCAATTTTTTTAAATATTTTATTTATTTATTTTTAGAGGGCAAAGGAGAAAGAAAGGGAAAGGAACATCAATGTGTGGTTGCCTCTCGTGCACCCCTGACTTGAGACCTGGCCCATGACCCAGGCATGTGCCCTGACTGGGAATCAAACTGGCAACCTTTCAGTCCTCAGCCTGGCTCTCAATCCACTGAGCCATGCCAGCCAGGGCAAGAATCTTTAAGGAACACAAAAAAACACTAGTTAACAGGGTATTAGAGGACAAAATATTCATTGTCTCAAATATCACCACGCACAGTTTTTAAATTAATTACCAAGAGGAAAACGTATCTTTATAATGGAGAACTCTCATAGCTCCCACATTTACCAAACGATTGAGTACCTAATAAATCTCGGAGGTAGGTACTAATGGACACCACTACCCTCTAATAGACCCCATGTTATATGATTCCACTGATATGAAATATCCAGAATGGGCAAATCCATAGACAGAAAATAGATTAGTAGCTGCTCAGGGGCATGCTGAGGAACGAGGAGTTGCCTAGAGATGGGAGGGTTTCTTTGTAGAGCAACAAAAATATCCTAAAAGTGATTGTTGGAATAGTTGCACAACTCTGAATATACTAAAAGACACTGAATTGTACACTTTAAATGGATGAATTATATCACAATTAAGCTGTTAAAAAATTAAAGAATCACAACTATCTTTCATTCTAGAGCACCTAGGAAACCCTCAGAAACAGTTCACCTCCCAGACCTCTGAATGTTGAAGGGTCCCAAGGAATGGCCCACAGACCTCTTCCATCTACAGATACGCCGTCTTGGTGAGCTCACCAATTCCAACAGTCTAAATACTAACGACTTCCAAACGGCTGTCCCCAGACCGGCACGCTCTGCTGAACTCCAGATGCTTGGATACAACTACCTGTTCCACGGGTCTACTTACAGATCTAACGGGAAGCTCATGGTAACAAGCTGAGCTCTAGCTATTCCCCGCAGAGACTGTTTCTGTCTTCTCCATCTCAGTCAACAGCCAGCTGTCCAGGCAAAAGATCTTGGGAGTCACCTTCATTGACCCTTTCCCTCACTCTATGTCCAATCCTTTAGCAAATCCTGTTGACTCCACCTTCAAAATATATCCGCAATCCCACCATCTCTCACCACTTCATTGATGCCACTCTGGTCCAAGCCACCATCAACTCTCAGCTGGAATACCACAAGGGCGTCCTTGCTTCTGCCCTTGCGTGCTTCATTCTATTCTCAGCAATCAGAGCAATCCCTTTAAAATATATACTCAACTGGTGATTCATATTCCGACCGTACATATTACACAGATTACTACTTGCCAAGCACTATTCTAAATATTAGTTTGTTTAATCCTTATAACAACAATTTGACAGACGAGAAAACAAAAACACCAAAGCTTTCATAGGCATCTTGTCCGGGGTCACATGGTTGGGAAGTGGCGGTGCCAGTGTTCCAACAAGGGGAGTCTTCCAGGCTGGCATGTAGGTCACTCTACTCACAACTTCAGCTTCGGCCGCTTATTAGAATTACCTGGGAGTTTCTGAAACTCCCGATGCCTAGGCTGGACTCTCCCCTACAACCCCCCAAGCAATTAAATCAGAAACTCTGGAAATGAGCTCTAGGCAACAGCACACTTTTAAAGCTCCCCAGATAAGTCCAGTGCTCAGCCAAGGTTAAAACCGTGATTTAATGCAATCCTTCTCACTCAGAGTAACAACCAAAGACCCACAGGCCTCACCTCCCCCATCCCACCCCTCCCCAGTGCCCCCTCCCATCCCTCCCCAATCCTCCCTTCCTCACCATCTGGCCAATGGACTCTTGCCACATCACACAAGCTCCCCGCTCAAGGCCTTTTAACCCAGATGTCCTCTTCTCAGAAAAGCCTTCCCTTGACACCTCATCTAAAATTGCCAGCGCTCCCAACTGTCCTGCCACTTCCCACCCCTTCCTGCTTCTCCTTAGCATTTTCTTAGCATATTCTCCGTGGCATTTATTGCTAACAAACAGTATCATTTACTTATTCACCTGTTTGTTGCCTCCTCGTACTGGAATGTAGACTCTGTGAGAGCAGGGATTTTTTTTTTTCCTATTTACTATTGTTTCTCCAGTAGCTAAAACAGTGGCTGGGACATGGAAGTCACTCAGTAACTAATATTTGTTGAATGAAGTATTAAGAAACCCATAATTACTGTAACCAATCTGAATGTTTAATTTCCCAAATGCAAAGCTGCTTTTTATTCATCCGAAAAGAAATCATTTAGCAGATTTATCTGACTGGTTTGTTTAGATGATAGAAGGAAAAAGGTTCAAGCACTCTATTAGTGTTTAGATTTATATTTTCAATAAAGTCGGTATGAGGCAAGAATAGATAAAATTGTATTATTAAAACCTCCCCAGTATTTATCCTTCAGTATTACTACGCTCTACAGACACAGTTAGATAATACAATCAGTAATTAATTCACAGTTAACACTTCATCAGTCAGGAACCAGGAAGCCAAAAAATAAAAGCAACACAAAAATCAGACAGAAACAAAAAGAAAGGAAAATTAAAGTCTGCACAGTGAGGCTTCATGAGGCCCACAGGACTTCACCGTCACTCGTTAACTGAATGCTCAGTGAGACCACCCTTACTGTCCCAAGTTGCTGGCACACACAGAGCTCACCAAGCACACATGGCCATCAAGGCTCGAACATCCGTGGAGTCCAGCACTGACCCCCCCACACCTCAGGGCTCTGGCGTCCTAACCAACACCTTATCATCATTCCACACTACACAAGCAGTTGACAGAGAGGGGAAAAATTAGAAGTCTTCCAAGTTTTCAGGGAGAGCACAAGGAAAGGAAGGGGGTGGTCACCCAAAAACAGTGGCAGGGGACACCTAAGCGAACCACCCACTAAGACAAGAAGCGCCTAGAAGGAGACCAGCACCGCAATCTCCCGTGCGACATCTGCCTGCGAAGTGGCAGGGCACAGAAAGGGGACCGCCTTCAGCGGCCTGCAGGACAGCATTCGGCATCACAAGGAAATGAGCTTCCAGTGGGTTACACAGAAGCTGCAGAAGGCAGCTGGACTTGAGCTATCTCACTGGTAGCACAAAATCAGGCTGCAAAAGAAAAGATCCCTAACCTACCTCACCCCCCACAGGAAACCCAGGGGGCAGATGACAGGTCAGGAACAAGGAGGCAAGAGTGCAGATAGCAAATTTCACATTCAGGAGCTCTGTGCAGGGGGTCTCCCTGCAAAAATCTCACCAAAACCCCAGTTTGGACTCCCATCGGTGGACATCAGTGACCTGCCACTGCAAATTAAAAGAGAGCTTTAATACTGCCAGGTCAGAAATACCTGTCCTTTCATTTCTTCTTCTGACCAGTCCCTGTCCAAGCAGATCCCCAAGGAGGGAAGAGAAAAGAGGTGTCCTGGGGGCATACGAGCACCCCTCCCTACTCCAAGTGCTTCCAGCAGTGAGTGGCCTGACACCGGGTAAGGGAGGAGAAGAGCTTTAAGCTGAATAGGAGATGGAAGGTTTAAGCTGAAATAGATTAGACTGGAGCTTTTAATAGCTGTAAATGCAGAAAAGCTATCATTTGCCCATGATGTCATGAGGCAGAGAGAAAGGGGAAAGAGAAACATCCTACAAATCATACTTAAAAGCAGTGAATGCTGAAAGAAAGACTTTTATGTTTGTTCTCAACAAGCTCGGACGCTCAATAACCTGATGGCATATGGAACAGCATTACCGCCCTTCTTAACGAGAGGGGACACCTGACCTGGGAACTCCCAGGGGGATTTACTGTCCCGGTGAGATGCTACTTTAGAAGTCCTCTGAGAGCGCTTCCAACGCTAAGTGCCTGTGAGTGTCCTTTCTACCAGAAGAGGGTGAGCCGAATACAGAATCCAGAGTTCAATGGTTAAACTCATAAAAGTCTAAGCTACATAAAGGGATAAAACCACAACTTTTGGATAATGAAACTATCAGATTGACAAGTCTGATAAGGATTCCATGTAGAAAAAAAATTTAAGACTTAGAAATTTAAAAATATTTAGGATTCTCAGGCTTATTTAAATATCTTTAAATATCCCAAATGACTGATATTCTTTTACATTCAACAAACATTCCAGTTCAAAAAAGCTTATGCTATAAAATCCCCAAAACACTATCTTCCTGAACCAAAGCAATTCAACTAATCAAAAGGTTTACCCAAATAAACAGCAAACATGTTTGCTGAAATATCTTCTAGGAATTATAAGCTCCCATATTCTTTATCACAAAAGAGCTACTAGGAAAAAAATATTACTTAGAGTTCAAATGGTTTAACATTACTCATTACGCCCAAGAGTCCTATTGCTGTACCAACTATCAACACAAATTTTGAGTTTTAAATAAAAACACCCCCTATTTTTGTTCCTAAAAATAATTAAGCATTACAATCATCTAAAACTACCAAAGTTTCTACTTGAAGAACTCATTTCTGATACCAATCAATAATTTCCAAATGCTGTGAACTTACAAATGGTCAAAAGATTTAAAACTAAATTTTAGTATTTATCTCCTACTGAAGCCATTTTATTGCATCATTGCAGATCTGAAGTGAGACAATCACCTTGAAATGTAGTATCGTATTTTAATATTGCAAAATGCTCAAACGTGGAAAAAGTAGCATTTTTCTATCACCTCAGCTCAGCTGAGGTGGTTCCTCCCATTACACTTGAAATTTTCTATCTAATAAAAGCAGAGTGTAACTACTGTTACATTTGAATAATTACTACATTCTATTCAGAACTCTAGTTATCTTCCTTACTCTTGAATGACAGAATTATTTAAACAAGAACAAAAATAACTATTTAACATCAAGCAATATTTCAATGGCAAAGCCTGTCTAAAATTATTCTAATAAATTATTTCATAGATTTCATTCTGGGTTACAAATTACCGCGGAGTCAAAATAACTGGGTTTTGCAGCGTGACCCTTAAGAACTTTCAGGCTTAAGGAAAAGTCATCCTTTTAAAGCTGCATTAAATGTTTCTAGAGAAAAAGCCCCTGTAAAAATATAAATGTTTCTATCTTTACCAAGATTCTTCCTAGAACCGTTCCACATCATCATATCCTATACATGAACAACGCGAGTACCACCCACGGTTACTTTCAAACAAAATAACCCAATGCTATTCTTAATGTCCTCGAACACTTCTAAAGAGGTCCTTCCGGCTTACGAACTCATGGCAGTTTCCTAACAATTGTATACTTATCCTGTTTTACTGTCACTCCTAGCCTATGACCAACTCAAACTCACACACTGCCTTTCCTTTTTGCTACATTGTTAAATCTGGAAAATACAAAGATGCAAACCTGCTACTTCCCTCTCAAAGCAACAATAAAAATACTAATTAACAAGACAAAAATGAGATATGAAGCAGTTTCAATACATGTATCACATCTTAACCTCAACGTTATCCACTGCTTACCAAAAAGGACAAATTCGCAGCCATCTCCCTTGATGCAGGTACTGTAGGATTTATAGCATTATAAAATAAATTAACTATTAACTCACATTCTGCTCAGTTTAAATATACTTGTTTAAATATGTAAGTATTCTAAAATGCAATTTCCCTTGGGAAGATCTAGCCAAGATAAGGAGTATTAAATTGTTTGGGGAAATATTTTTGCCACAAATGTGTAAAAAATGAAAATTTGAGTATGCAATGTAATATGCATTTTAGTCCGAAAGAATCCTAGTATTTTTGAGATAACAGTTCATGTCCTTCAGATGGTGAAGAAAAACAGTTTTACAAAGTGATTTCTTAAGCTTTCTTCTCGAATCATATGAAGCTTACCCAAAGTTGCTGTGAAGTGTTTCAATGGCATTAAACCGACAAAGTAGGTAGCTGAGGGTGGGGGGAGGGGGATGAAGCCGACTGATCAGTAGTTCGAAGATAAAAGACAAGGGTTTAAACCTCGTACAGCGCCGCTAGTTCCAGTCATTAAACACACAGGAAATAAGACTTTCTACTTAGAAAACTAATGCACAAAGGGCAATGACTTCATTAAAGCCACGAACACCTTATTAAAACAGACAACGAACGATCAAGCGCACAGAGAGGAAGCCAGCCTCGCAGGGCTGGGGGGTGAAACCGCAGAGGACAAGGACGCGCGACGCGCGCCGCCCGCCTCGCTCCTCCTGGGACCCCGCAGTCGAGGTCCACCACTCCTCTGCGCTGCCCACGGGGGACGCTGGGCTCTGGGGCGCAGCACACCTCAACCTCTCCCCAAGGCTGTACACCCTACAGGCACCAAGACCGCTTTCGTTATGACAACACGCTCCCCCTGACAGTCTGTCCAGGAGAGTCCATAGAAAGCGCACGAACTAAACCTCAAACCACCCAGGACGGCCCCAAAGCGGTGCGGCTACCGGCTGGCCTCGAAGCCCGAAGCCCTGGGTCCTGAGCGCCTCCCCGGTCCTACCTGCGTGACCTTGGGCAAGTCACTTTCCACTGCCGCACGGATCATCTGCACCATCAAGGTGCGAAGCTAAACCACTAACACTGTGACTCTACGACTCAGAGCGAGTCCTACCGGGAAAGCGCGTTAAAATATTACAAAACGCTGCCCAAGGCAGTGGAGCCCCCGTGGGCACAGCCCTGGAAGCGAGCCACTCGGACAGGCGCCGCCCGCCGGGAATCCCCGGACAGCTGGCCGGCGCTGGGAGTCCAGGAGGAGGGCGCGACTGTACTTTTTAGCAGAGCCACCGAGTAGCTCGTCGGCGACCGCCACAGCCACTGGCCTCCCCGCCCTCCTCGGCCGGACGCCGGGCTGAGGTCAGGAAAACAATAAAGCAGTCGCGGGAAGGGGACACCGCCCCCTCCCGCCGTTCGCGAGCTCGCGCGCGCAGGTGAGCCGGCCCGCGGCCTCGCCCAGGTGCGGCGGGGCGCACACGTGGGGAGGGGGGCCTCGAGAGCACAGCCCGGGACCCGGCGCCGACTGCCGCTCTCCGCCCGCCGCCCCGCACTCACCTGCGCCCGCCGGCCCCTCGGCGGACGCGCGGACGCCTCCCAGCTCGCCACAGCCGGCGCGGCGCTCCCCGAGCCCGGCCCCGCCCACCTCGCCCGGCGCGGCGGCGCTCCTCACGCAGAACTTCACCACGGCCCTCAGCCCGGAACAACCGCACCGCCTCGACCGTGGCTCCCACCGGCGTCCAACTGGCCGTGCGGCGCCCACGACGGCTATCCTGCGCACTGCGCACGCGTGCCCGCGCCGCCTCTGGCCCCAGACGGCCGCCGAGATTCCGGAGCGGGCACCGCTCCCAGTCCACGAGACTACAAGGCCCGGCAGGCACCGCGCGGGTCCAGGCGGCGTGGCGGGCCGGGTATCAGATGTCTTCCTGGTTCCAGGGGAGGTGGCTTCGGACGCGTCGGGCGGGTCGCGCGCGGAGCTCTGGGCCCTGCGATGCGGAGCATTCTGGGATTCGTAGTTTTCGAGGACGCGGGGTTTAGCTCATGGGTGGGACTCAGGGTTGTCTGACATCATCGTTCAGAGCTTCGGGGCACAGGGATCTTTAAAAATAGGCTTCTTTCGTTTGCAGATAATCTTTTTGCAAGCTGTCCCATGAACGGTCCAGGAAGCATAAGTTCAATGGCTGCGGCGTGGCCTGGAGAAAAGCTTTTACAGCTCTGCGTGCCAATTCTTCCTTAAATCATTTCTCCCTAGAACTGTAGCTCCACCTCCTGCCCAACAGGACAAGAGCCTAAGAGATAAACTTTGAGGGTCAGTTGGAATTCTTTCAAGAAGGATGGAGCATAAATATTTATTCATATTTAACATATCTGTTGAGCCCCTACTACTCTGTGCCAAGTCCCGTGCTAGGCACTAGGCATACATCTGAAAACAAGACAGACGCCATCATGCTTTCATGGAGCCTGCAGTCTATAAGGGGAGCTAGTCCTTATGCAAGGTAGTTACAGATTTTAATGCAGTGAAGAAACTGAACAAGTTAAAGAGATAGTGGAGAGGAGGGGCTCTTAAGCGAGTGTGGTCAAGGAAGACTCTGGGGAAGGATATTTGACCTGAAACCTGAAAAATGAGAATTATTCAGATACTCAAAGAGCTGGGAATTATATGCCATACCTTTCACCATTCATGGCAGGCACCAGGCTCTCCATAACTATTCTGTTTGTGCCCTTCCTTTCCTTCCCCTGTACAGCCTTAGGTCACATCCTTCCCTCTTCAAAATCTATATCAACACCCGTCAGAACATCCTTCCTATGTGAAGTTGTACAGAAGACAAATCAATGTCCAGTAGTAGGACAACCTGTACAGCTGCCAGGACAGAAAACAATTTAAATGCCAATGAGCCTGGTAACATGGCAAGACTCCTCACTACTTAACCCCTCCCTTATTTTCGAACCGAGTTAAAACTCTGAACCTCTGAACCCTCAGCCTGGCCTCCTGACTCGTTTCGGTTTATGAGGCAGAAAATCGGACTTGGAGTTTGTCTCTATTAGGATTCCAAAGGAAGCTTAGATATTGCCTCACCTGAATCAATTTGAAGTGAAAGACAGCCTTAGACTTACCTGTGGAGACTTACTTGTCTGACCTTAGGCAGCATGTGACACTGCTGTGTACTCGCCCTCAGGGAGCACAACGGCTCACCTTACAGAACGTTCTCAGAGTCCCGTAAACTGACGAAGGTGCAGACACCTTGCAAGCTTCATGGACCCCTGTCCTGGCTTTTTCAGAATGCTCGTCCT
Organism: Anoura caudifer; assembly: GCA_004027475.1. NCBI lineage: Eukaryota > Metazoa > Chordata > Mammalia > Chiroptera > Phyllostomidae > Anoura > Anoura caudifer. The sequence continues at coordinate 65,234 of PVKU01006100.1, forward strand.
CAACATTTCCAAGATGATTGTTCTGCTAATCTTCTTAGAAACCTTAGCTGCAGAGCCTTGCTGACAACCATCTTCTCAAGGCCTGCTGTCCTCGTTTGTACCAGAGCTGAACGTGTTTGGCTCCATCAGTTTATGAACCGGCCAGGACTCTCTTTTCTCTGGTCCCCAGTGGGTTTTGGGGTTTGTTTGTTTTTTTAACTGAATGCGTGGCTAACATTTAAAAGTAGGGAGATTTCACACAAAAATCCAGATGTCACTTGCCTGAACCCTCTAAACACTTCAGCTTGCCTTCCCTAGCTCCAAGGTCTAGATGGGGTCTCCAACTCAGGAATTCTAGAAGATTCCAGATGGGATATTTGGGACATACTTAAACTGACAAAAACCAAACATCTCGTTTATCTGAAACCCCAATTCAAATGCAGTGTCTTGTATTTGACCTGAAAACCCTCCCCTTGAGATCAGCCCCCAGAGACTGAAAGCCTCTGTTCCCTGGGAAGCTCAGTCCTCGTTGTTATTGCCATTTGACATTATTGACTGAGTGCTTTTAAATTATTCCTGCGCTCTCTTTGCCTAACAAACCCCAAAGGTTGTTTGGCTTTGAGAGCCACATTTACAGACAATGAGGAAAGCCAGAGATTCGATTCAAGTTGCCAAAGACGCGCAGCGAAGTAAGCCCAGGGCCCCTTGGAGGTTGCACTATAAGCAGAAGTTGTTCACACCCTTCTGTGGAGGAAGACTCAGGATCAGCCAATAAGTGCAGTGACAAAAATAATAACAATAATATTCTTTCTGTTTCTCCTCCAGCCTTTTTTGGATGGAGAGGCTTATTACATAATAGTGCTTTCAGTGTTGTTGTTTTTTTTTAAGTATGTGGAATATTCCCTTGTTGAAATTAAAGTCTGGGAGCCAACCAAGAACATTCAGGACCCACGGACGGCACTGAGGAATGCCGACGTATCCCATGGATACTTGTGCTCTGAAGAAACGGGAGAGGTGGAGTTTGAATTCCAGAATCTACCACTTACCTTTAAAATGTCATTGCCGTCCCATCATCATGCCTTGTGTGTGTAAAGCACTTTGAAGTTTCGTTCAAAAATATTTCTTGAGCTCCTTCTACATGAAGTGTGGAGAGGTCATGTGACTGGTCCAAAGTCACACAGAAAGTCACTGAGCCGTCGCTGCCCCTCTTAATATTAGACCTCCCCTCCCCTCACAGACACTTCGTCTCTCCCTTCCCTGCTTTATTTTTCTCTCCTTAGTAGTGGCCACTTTCTCGCACATTACATATTTATCTTATTTATCTTCTGCATGCCGCACTGAAGTATAACCTCCGCACAGACAGGGATTGCATCTGTTTAGTTCGTCACTTTATTCTCAGTGCCTACAACGGAAATGCCTGTTCACTGGTGAATACAACCGGCCCCCTTTAGGGCCAGGGTCAGAATCAGAAATCAACGAAAGGAGCAAGTCCAGAGTAACCCCCATTCCCGCTACTGGAACAAACCAGGTGCAATTACTCCACCAAAATACAACTCTGAGATGATTTTATAGGGAGGAACTTTATTGCGAGCCAGCAAGCAAGGAACCCACTGAGGATGACTCAGCATTGGGTTCCTGAGCAAAGGACTGGATGGGTCTTTGTTCAGGGAAACCCATGCGGACACATCGAGGTGAGCTTCGGCACAGCATGTGTAACTGCCGACATTCCCTCACCTGCAAAGTTAGCAAACGTGCCTAGACATACATCGCATGTTCAAAAATGGTGAAATATCTCTGCCCTTGGGAGCAGACTTTAGTGTTGTAAGGAGGGTATAATGAGAAAAGTTCGTGAGGAGGTCAGTAGAGGGCCCTCCAGGCCACTTAGACCAGCCCTGGGCAGTTTGAGCCAGGTGAGCCCCAGCGGGGTGTACTGATCATCCCCGTGGTCTTCCTGAAAGGCAGATCTGGCCGTTGTCAACGTTAGGGATGGGAAAAAGTTTAACTCTCAGCCCCTCCCTTAACTCCTAGCAAATCACAGGATGTGGTCAGCCCACCTGATAACAATTGAACTCAGTGGGCTAACAGGTCAATCTGAGCCAGGTTATGAACTCTAAATAAAAGGAGGCCCTGCAGGTAGCCTGCCTTCCCTTCTCACTAGAAATCAGAACAAAGATAGAGCAAGAATTAAACATGAACCGAGCACTCTCTGAACTCAGCTTTTTTCCTGTTATGTCCCTTCCAGAAACTGGGTGGCAGATTGTTAAAAACAGCCCTTCTCTATTTTTCAGTATCAAAACAAAACCTGGGAAAGGAGTCAGAGGGGTTGGTTTGACAGCTGAGCAGTCAGAAGGCAGGCCCCCCACCCTGCCCCCCACTCCTACCTACCTGGCCTCAGCGAGGAGAAAAAGGATGATTCTCGGTAACTACCAAAGGTGGGTTGCAATTAAGTGACTTGCCCGAGATACGGATCAGGTAACTGGGTTGTCCTTCTGGAATCAATTCTTGTGCCCCAGGGCTGGAGCCCAGTCCTTCAGAGAGGAACTACGAGGGAGTATCCACATGTCTGGTTTACTGAGTGAGGGGCAAGCAAGGGGTTTCTGAACAGGTCGGCAACTGACCCAAATTCCAGGCTCACGGAGGAAAAGAAAATAATGGGGGTCATGGGTCATGATTGCCCCCAAGATTTTTAGAGAGCAGAGCCAGGTATTTCCTGCAGAGGATCAGCAGGCAACAAGGAAGCAACCCTGACACTGAATGTCACCTGATGCCACAGGAGCCCTAAGGGGCCTCAGCAACCCCTGTGATCCCTGGGTCTGGTGAGGTTCCAGCCCCAGCAGACAACCCCAGGAGGTCACACTGTAACACGCCTGACCGCATGTGGCAAATCGGCGACGCTGGTAAGCCCTAAAATTGTGGAGCACAGAACGCCTGCTGCCATCCAACACATGGCCTCCTGCTTCAGTGTGGCCTGAAAACTTGAGCAGGAAGATTTTTCTGAAGCCAAGGTGCTTGCTTGTCCAGGCCCACGGCCGGTTTGCTAATTGCCACGCCAAAGTGGGGCGCATTCCAGCGGATGAAGGGCTCTTTGCAGACAAAGCTGGGAGGGGGCCTGGGAATGAGTCCATCGGGGTCTTTACAAGCTCCTCTGCCTGTGGGAATTCCTCCTCAGACCCCAGCCACTCACCCGCCCGACGCTAGCCATGCGCCTCCTTGAGTCAAAGGCCACTGTTGTCCCTCATCCATCTTGCTGTTTGTCAGAAGAGGTTGTTTACTGTCAACAACAAGAGCCAACAGCTCGGAGTGTTTGGCAGGGTTGCTGTGCTCCCGCCTCCAGAGGAGAAGACAGAAGTCGCTGCTTCCACCAGCAGAGCCTGTGGACATCGTGGGCCCCACCCAGGAAAGGAAAGCGAGGAGCCTGGGCTCCGGAGTCCACCTGCTCTGACGCGCCGTGACCTTGGACTCATTATCTCCTTTCTCTGAGCCTCAGTGTTTCCTTATCCATAAAACGGAGTTGATAGGAATTCCTACTTCAGAGCCTCCTCGTGAGTCTTGGAGGAAATAATGTGTGTAAACCTCTTAGCCAAGCGCCTGGCACATGTTAACGGCTCCATCCCTGCGACTGCGGTCTTTAGCCCTGTTCCTGAGCTCAGCTGACCAATGTGGATGACACACAGAGAGTCTCTCACCTGGGCAGTGGGTAGGTTCCCGAATCCCTCGGGCCGCCGTAAACCTCACACGCAATCACCTGGGTGAGTGGGGTGGAGGTGGAGACAGCAGGGCCACATACACGTGCGTGGTGCTGGGCGAGGAGGGGACGAGGGCCTGACCTGGAAGGACCAGACGTCAGCGTCAGGGGATGTGATGGCTCCTCTGATGTGTCAGCTTGATGTGCTAGGGGGTACCCAGAGAGCTCGGAAAAACGTTTCTGTGTGTGTCTGTGAGGGTGTCTCTGGAAGAGATTGACATTTGAATGAGTAAACTGCGATAAGAAGACCCCCCTCCCCCACGTGGGTGGGCATCATCCACTCCTTTTCAGACCTGAATAGAACCCAAAGGAGAAGGCAGGGAGGATGCATCTCCCGGAGCTTGAGCTGGGAGACCTTCTCCTGCCCTCGGGCCTTGGAACGCCTGGTTCTCGGGCCTTCAGACTGAGACTGAATTTCACCACGTTTTCCTGGGGCTCCAGCTTGCAGATTGAGGATCTTTCAGCCTCCATAACCGCATGAGACAATTCCTGTAATAAATCTCCCATATCTATCTATATACTGTACAAAAGTTCCACTAGTCTTTCTCTGGAGAACCCTGACTACTACAGGGGAACTTCAATTCATCTTCCCAAGTGCACTGGAAAACGAGGGTCCTTAGCACTTGGATTAAATTTAACTTTAAATCCTAGTGCTACAGGTGGTGTCTCTCTCACTCGCTACCTCTCAGAGACATAGCCTTTCTTTCCCCTGGATAATCAGCAACCCCCGAGGCAGCAAAAGACAGTACCCCGGCCTGACTAATGGTCCATGGTCCAGACCTCTGGCAGACTAAAGATGACATCTTGACTTGAGTTATGCTTCAGCTCTTGAACCCTAAAGGACCCTCCCGGCTACTTTCCCATAAGACTAGATAGAGGAACTCTGGAAAAGACCTCAGGACTGTCCTCAAGACCTAAAATGATTTATTATCCTTACCTCAGCTCTGACCAATCAGCCCCAGCACAGCCCGAACCCCGAGCCCACAGTGCTTTGTGATTTTGCCCTATGGGACCTACACGCCCCGGGGGAGTTCAGAACATCAGCCTCCCATTCCCCCGGGCAGCACCATTCACCATAAAATAGCCCATACTTCTCCGCTGCAGTTCTTGGTGTCTAGGGCTTGGCTTTGCCAGTGTGGGGGGAGGTGGACTCTTTCTGCTCTGTAACACACCCTGCCCCGCCTTCTCTTGGCCATACAAATAAATCAATATCAATAAATTGACTTAGGTGGACCAGAGCAGGATTGTGGTTGCTTTTTATTTTCAATCATCTTCGGCTCCTTTAGAAAAACTTCACTTTCACCTGAAGGCTGGAAGGCTCCCCCGCCCCCAATCCCCTCCCCCCACGCCCCATCCGGCAGACTAATAGCAGGGGCAGCTCTAAAAATAGCTTGCCTTCACCGACCCCCTGGCATGTAAATACATCTTTGTTCCTGGCTGGCATTTAATAACTGGGTACTTTATGCTGAAACAAAAGCTGTAATCAGAGTCCAACAATGGAAGCGGTAGGCAGTCCTGAACAATGCTCAGAATCCCCATGGTGACCCCCACCCCCCGCCACAGCTGTGAGAACCAGAAGTCTCCAGCATGGATTCCATTCACAATTATTCCCCGAGCTCCACTTCGGCTTATTCGAATCACAGCTTTCCTGCCTCCACAGCGGGGCTTTCAAGAGGCTGAAAGGGATGCCAAGCCTGGACCCCTGCCAAGGGCAGGTGTGCTGTTGTGGGGGGCGGGGGGGGGGGAGGGGGCTGGTCCCAGGAGCCCGCACAGTCCTACTGCCTCAGTGACAGAGCCCGACTGCCCCAGGGCTGCCTTCTGCATCAGCACTTCATGCAAGACTTCCTTCAGATAAAAGGGAGCTTTGCGCTGATTTCCTTCTCGGTACCGCAGCCTGTGCATTCCAGGATAAACCAGGCAGCTGGCTTCTCCCGCCAGGTTCAAGTCCTAGAACCCCAGGGAGGGACTTTTCTTAAGAAGGAATGCTCCAAGCCCCGGGTCTCAAGCCCCACTGGGTGTTGCCCTGCTGCCTGTTGGAATGATTGGCAGTACTTAAAAAAAATTATCAGGACAAGACCCCACCCCAGACCAACTAAGTCCGAATCTCTGGCTATGAGGAAGTGATTTCAGTATACTTATACTTTTCTTTCTTTTTGTTTTGAAGGATAACTGAAATACAGTGCTGTGCACTGAATGTTTGTGTCCCTCCCAAAATTCATATTGGTTGAAGCTCTCACCACTAATGTAACTGTATTTGGAGAAAGGGCCTTTATGGAGGTAATTAAGATTAAATGAGGTCAGAAGGGTGGGTCCCTAATCCAATAGGATTAGTGTCCTTACGAGAGATACCAAAGAGCTCACTCTCCTCCCTCCCCCACAAAACAATGTGAAGACTTGGCCAGAAGGCAGCTGTCTGCAAACAAAGAAACAGTTCTCCTCAGGAGCTACATCAGCTTGATCTTGGACTTCCCAGCCTTCAGAATCGTGAGCAGTAAGTTTCCGTTTAAGCTACCCAGTATGTGGTATTTTGTTATAGCAGCCCAAGCTGGCTAAGACATAAAGTCTCCAGCTCTGAAGTATGCAGCCCAATAAAGTGAGTAACCCCCACCCAGCTCCAGATACACTTCTGACACCTCCATAAGCCTTCCTACGCCAGCCGCAGGTCAGCACTATTCGGATTTCTATCACCATAGATTAGTTTTGCCTGTTCTCGAACCTCATGAACACACGTAATTGCACACCATATTATGTTCTCTGTGGGGTCTAAGTGCTTTTGTTCAACCCTGTACCCGTGAGATTTCTCTGTCATTGCATGCTGTAATAAGTTTGTTCTTTTCTATTGCTGTGTAATATTTCATTTTATGAATAAGGCACACTTTATCTATTCTGTTGATGGATATGTTGGGTATTTCCCCTGTTTCTTTTTTCTTGCTGCTTCCTCAGCCCAGAATGACTTTCTCCTCCAGCTCCTTCCCACTCCCGGTCACTCCCAAATAAAACCTGCCCACGCTGAGAGGCAAGGATTGAGACCCCAGTCAAAACTCATTCTCTCTGAGAATCTTTCTGATCTTTCAGATAGAAATGGTTTTCTCCGCTGTGACCCCCCTGCTCCCCATTTTGAAATTATAGGGTGTCCTGCCAAGGGACCATGGTTCCCTCAAGGGCGTGAACCGTATCTGAATTCTCTCTGTAGCCTCAGCCCCTAGCACAGTGCCCAGGAGACAGGAAGAGTCTAGGAAGAGTAGCCTCTTTCTGGGAGGCAGGACCCCTGCCCAGGAGAAGGGTGCTCCTGGGGCAGACCTGGCTTTGGGAAGGGAGGTTGGCAGAAACTAGGTCAGTTGCAGGGCTAGGATGGGCCTAGAGGCCCCAAAGGACAGCGGGATAGGGAGTCCAGTGGAGCAAACTGGGCCTGAGCCTGGTGTGCTGCTGTTGGCAGCCGCAGTGACCTAATTCCAAGCCCCCAGGCCTCCCTCTGGATGCACAGCCCCGCATGCCTGAGGAGATGAGCTCAGCTGCCTAGGAGAATGGAGCCCTCAGGCGGGTATCCATGGGCTCAGCCTGGGGGACTGGGGGCTGCCGAGTCCCGCTGAGTCTGGCGGAGTCCCCAACTCCATCTGGAGCGCTGTCACATGGTGGTGGTTCCTCATGATTACTGCCTCCTTCCCAGTGGGGCATTTGGAGCTGCCCAGGACGCTGGCTGGAGGAGGCTACTGGGATTCATTGCATTTCTGCTACACAGTCCTTTTGTCGGATCTCTCTCTCGTCCTTCATGTAAGTCACTTCATTAAACAGCGCCCTCAGTATGGTTCCCAATCCGCTATGGAAACCCGACAACAGTACTCCGAAGCCCCATCTCCGGATCAACTGCTCTTCATCAATTCATGTTTTTTTTTTTTTTTTTTTTTTTTTGTCACAGAGAGATGATCAGCATTGTTTCAGAAAGCCACTTTTGCAAAGGACTAAATGACCCCATCGCCAAGGCCTACACTTTGACCGGAGACACTGCTGCTCGGGGATAATATCGGTGCCACACAAACCTGGGCTCAAACCCACCACTCGTGGGCTGCGTGCCCATGAGCCCCTCACTCCGGTGTTCTGAGCCTCAGTTTCCTCATTGGCCAGCTGATCCCTCTTCTGCACAGAGGCTGTGAGATGGGGCTTAGCGCATAGTAGGTGCTGTTACGATGGTGTCCACCGGGCCAGCGGAGGAGGCACACGCCTCCTTCTCTCTCCAGCCGTATCCCTGGGTTCACCATCTTTACTTCCGGACTACACACTTACTTGTCTCTGGAAGCTCTCCTGGTTATCCTGAAATGCCCTCCTCCACTGCATTCTGGTGCCCACATGCCACCCGCCAGACTGTTTGTTTTGGATGCAGGAGGCCAGCCAGGGAGTGGCGGGCCTGCCCATGCGGTTCCTTACAACAAAAGTTGCTCCCTGACTCATTGCTGGGAGAAGCCAGCACATCCAAGCACCTATACAAACATGTCAGATGTAGGCTGCCCCGTGGGCAGGACTGCTGGGGGGCAGGGTGGGTGCAGAGACAGAGTGATGGGGGCAGAGGGCACAGATATAGGCTCTATCCTGGGGGGGGGGGGGGGGAAGAGGGGCCATTAAGGCGTTTTGAATAAGAAAGGGACGTGATGGGGGGTGGTTTGTGGGTTAGAAAAGGCTTTCTGGACTCTTTGATAAGTCTTTCTGGAAGAGAAGCCCTAACTAAATTCCAGCATCATCTCCTTCCTTTGCCCAGCACAAGTCTCCTGATCTGGCCAAACCCCTGAACAGACTCTCTGCACCTCTGCCCCACGGAAGCACCTGCCCTTCAAGGCCTGGCTTGGTTCTTCCTCCTCCAGAAATCGTCCCTGGCTCCTAGTGCATGCTCACTGCTCCCCTCCCAGAATCCAGGGTGCTTACCTGCTCACCCAAGGCCAGAGCCACTCAGAATCTGCTGCCCTACGTGGCAAGTTCTCAGAGCGCACAGTGCTGTGGAAAGAACAGAACCTTTGCAATCAGAAGACTCTAGTTCAAGTTCAGATTCTGTCCTTAGCAACTTGTGGTCTTCAGCATCACACTCAAACTCTCTGGCCCATACTTTGCTCCCTTGCACAATAGGGCAATGTGACGCATCTGCCAGGACTGTGGTAAGTGTCAAGGGAATGTGAATGCACTCTGTAAAGGGTGACGGCGACACTGAACAAAAAGGCATGGAAAAGGCACAGTCTGCAGAGCTTGGCAGACGTGGGTGGGACGCTGGCTCTGGCCCCAGCTGGCTGGCTATCTCTAATGGGTCACCCGGTCTCTCTAGACTTACTCTCCTCTTCTGTGGGTGTGGAGCTTAGAACTTGCCTCTGCAATTAATGTGAAGATCAAGCATGTTGAGAGACTGGCACCGTGCCTGGCACATAGTAGCTTGGTGATGGATGTGAGTGCCCTGCCCTCCTCGCTGCCAAATGGCGCTGCTTGGGACACAGGAGTACATATGTGTCTGCTGATTGCCTGTCTAATTTAATTGTTGACCCACCAAATAAAGGGATGGGTGCATAGGTATGCGGGGTGGGGGATGTCCATGGTTGACGGATAGATGAATGAGTGTCTAACTGAGTAAATGAGTGAATCAGTGAGTGGATGACCAAACCGATAGCTGAATAAAGTCAAGAAGCAAATGAATGCCTGGATGAATAAGCAGTGAATGAATCACTCAGTGAGTGACAGGAGGGGTGTGGCAATAAGTGACTGTTCTCCTTTAGCACAGAGGCCCACCCCTGCCTCTGGCCTTCATGCCACAAGTGAAGCACTGGTTACTTTGAAGGCCCTCCTTTCGCGCCAGACAGATGTAACCAGGCTCCTAAGGAGAAGCAGCACTTGGCTCCTTGGAGAGTGCATCTGGGACTAACTTGGCTACAGGGGTGAGCATTCTGGGGCCACGTGGACTAGAGAAAGTGCCCGCTCTGAGTATTCAGTGAGCAAGCTCCGGCCAGGCGCCCTCTGAGCCTGGGGTGGAGCTGTGCCCTCGGCAGCCACCGACCTCCTACTAGGCCCTGGGGGTGTCATTTGCTTCATTCGGGAAGATACAAACTGTCATGAACAAGCTAGGAAACTGGGTCAGAATCAGTCCCAGGAAGAGGACATCTGGAGGCAGGAGGGCCACGGCCGCCGTCAGGCCCACCGTGAGCCTGTGGGTCAGGAGACAGCTCCATCCATCACAGAACCCTCCACGGGGCGAGGAGCAGAGACTCATCTGCAGAGGCACCCGACCGAGGAATTGTTCACCGTGCTGGCCTCTTTCTCATAGCCGTGCTCGGACGCGGCCAGGCCGTGGTCAGCCCTCTGTCCACCCGGACACGGATGAAGAGGCCCAGTTAGGGAAAAGACTTACGTGCCCAGGGTTGAAGACACCAGAGCATGAAAAAGCCCCGATGAGACCCACTTTCAGTCAAATCAGAGGTCCCCACTCACACCTTGCAAACATCAGTCAGGTGGCCTTCTGGCCACTTCCTTGCTGCCCGATTCTCCCCGCAAGACCGGGCATCCTGCCTCGTACCATGTCTCTCAGGCAATGCAGGAACTGGGGGCTTTTGCTGAGGGACACGTGGAGAAGTGGCGTGAGGTGCAGCGCCGTGTGGGCCAGACCCCGCTTTGGTGTTAGACCCGGTTGCCGGCACGCTGTCTCATTTAGAGCCGACAGCAGCCCGTTGGGAGTTTCTCTCATTTCACGGATGAGGCAGCTGGAGCTCACCCCTCCTGAGGCGGAAGAGCTCCGACGTATGACTTTGCATTTCCTCCCATGCCGATCATGTCTACTGGACGCAAACGAGCACTGAGCTTAAGGGTCCTCCCATACCCGTTGATTTTAAGTCACAATCCCACATGCACAAGCCCCCAGTGGGTAAACCAAGAATAATGACACCAAATCTTCGGGTGTTTATGTAATTTACTTGAATGAAATGAGGTCTTCTATGATGCATTGACAGTTGGTGATTTCATTGCTTAGCACATGCTAAAGAATAAAGAACACTTTCAGGATTCTCGCCTTAAACGAAGCAGCCCATGAATCTGCGCCATGCTCTCTGAGTGGCTTGTGGACTGGTACCGGTACGCAAACATTTATCATCCACTGGCAATGGGTCAAGTGCAGAAACTGAGAAACGTGTATAGCATTTCGACATTACGGCATACCCATGCATGATCTGAGGGGCTGTATTTTGTAAATCACTCCTTTTTCATTATAGTTTCCAGAAGTGTCCATCTGAGATGGACGGGGGTGGGGGTAACACTGGTCCCCACCACAGACAAGCATGGCCTCTGTGACCTTAGAGAGACTCACATCTCTCTGAGAGATCTGGCTGGGATTTGTGGACTGGCTATCAACTCCTAGGAGGCAATGACTTGCGCAAATACCAAGGTTCTCTCTCTCTCACTCCTCCCTCCTGCCCCCTCGTGGCACCACAAATTTTGAAATTCTGGAATGCCTCAGGGCACCCTGTTCTGAGAAAGGTATCCACAGAAACACTTACAGCGATGCTAATGCCCTTTTGTGAAATTTTCCTAACAATGGGGTGACCAAGGGGAACTTTCCAAAGGATCGTTAACACTTGACCAGAGCAGTCGGCCCAAGAAGGGACATCAGGCAGGACAGTGGTGAGGATGGAACGATGTGATCCCTCGTGGTGCTCCAACACAGGGCCAGGGAGGGGAGGGAGGCAGAGAAAGACCCCAAAAGAGAAACGCCTCTAGCTTCCTCCTCCCTCTCCCACCCCTGGTCTCTCCAGAGCCCTCAGAGAAGAGAAAACCGGAATGTGGCTGGGGAACCAGGTCAACTCTTCCAGAGCTTTCCACTGACCCTCACACAGGCCATCCTGATGGAAAATCACTTCATGAGCTCCCTGTGCCTTTTCCACTTGGCTGGTTCCTGAGATTTTCCAGCCCAGTGAGCAGTGGACTGAGATGTGCAGTATTTGTGCAGCAGGAAGAAAATTTGAGAGTGCTGAGGCAAGGAGCACCTGGCAGGGTGCAGGGAAGGGAAGCCACCCTGAGGGGGTGACCCAGGGCTGAGAGCTGAGTGATAAACAGAGGTCATCTGTGTGAAGGTCGAGGAGGACTGTTCCAGGCAAAGGAACAGAAAGTACGAGGGCTCGGCACAGGGGTGGGGTCGGGGAGGGTATAATGTGTTTAAGCAACAGGACAAAGCTTAATGTGTGCGTGGGGGCGGGGAGCATGTGGACCAAGGGAGAGCAGAATGTGCAGTCCACGAGGTGGCCAAGGTGGGACCCCGGGTCTCGTCCATCAAGGTGAGGAGTTGAGATTGCATTCATTGTGTTCAGTTAAGGTTTCCAGATAAAGCAGGTTGCCCAGTTAAATCTGAATCTGAATTTCAGATAAGCTTTGGAACGTGCTTATTCTAAAAAAAAGCAATATTCTTGGATTGTCTGGAATTCCAGTTTCTCCGGGAATCCTGTGTTGTTATTTGCTAAATGGATTTCCAAGTCTTATGTGGAATGCAGTCATAGGGGAAGCACTGAGTGGCGATCTGAGCTGACTTATGCCCTGTCTGGGTTGCTCAGCCTGCGGCCTGCTGCGTGGATCGCGGGTGGGGGGGTGGGGGGCTGGAGGAGAACTGAGGATGGCACCAGACAAGGAGACACAGTTGGGTGCTGGGCCAGGCCGGGGGCCAAGGGGCGAGGCCAGGCCGGTGCACAGGCAGTTACCACGGACCAGGGCCACGGCCCATCCGCTCAGGGTCCACTCACCTCAGTCCTCGGTCCGGCCCCAGGCTGCAGGCTTCCTCGTCATCATCAGCAGTGCTTCTGGGCTAACAAAACTCTCTGAGACACCTGAGAAGCCTTGTGACATCCAGCATCTCACTTGGCCTCCTCCTTGTTTGATGGCTCTCCGGGTGGACTCAGAATGTGTGTGGTGGAGAGGAAGAGGAATTCTCAGAGAATCACGTGTGACCTCCAGTGAATAAGCCATGTTACAAAATGTGAGGTGGATCAGCCCTGAGCAGGGAGAGCAGGGCAGCCGAGTACCAGGCCCGCGGATCGCTTAGGGAACAGCTGTCCTGGAGAGAAACTTGGGGGGAGGCCCAGAGGCAGGCCCTGCCGTGGCCGAGGGTCCCAAGGCCTCATCAGCGAGCTGGCACCAACACACACGAGTCCAGACGATGGTGGCTTGTGTTTACCCACCTCCCCCAGAACAATGGCTCATTGCATTATTTCTTTGGGGAGTTTCAGGCAAAACTGTGGGTCTTTGGCTCTAACCATTAGGTGACACCTGCTGCTTGAAATGTCCCAAACCCAGTTCAAGGCCGAGGTGGGCCAGTGGTCGGGAGGTACACCCTCAGTGCCAGAACGTGCCAGGCAGTGTCACATGTGGAAATGGGGTGAGTGCTCCCTACCCTCTCTGTGTCCTGCCTTGTCACCAGGCCCCACAGCGGCGTGGCAGACACCCACAAGGCCGTCAGCCCCTTGGGAAACAGTTCCGTCGGCTCTGTCCGGAACTTCTCCCCGGACAGAGTGACCAGGTACACAACCACTCACAGCCGCCCGTGAAGGCACCGTCCCTCCCACCAAATAAGCTCATGCAAGTAGACACCTGGCTGGCTCACCGGGCACGCCCACTGCGTTGGGCCCCACCTGGCTCTGGCTGCAACACAGCAAACTCTTTTATTCTTTCATTCCCCGTCTTTACATATCATCCTGTACTCATTTCCGGTGCCTGCGCTAACCAGTTACCACAGGCCGAGGGGCCTAAAACAGCACATGTTTGTCGTCTTACAGTTCTGGAGGCCAGAGGTCAAGATCCAGGTATGGGCAGGGCTAGTTCCTTCCCGGGGCTCTCAGGGAGAGTCTGCTCCTTGCCTCCTCTAACCTCTGGAGACAGCTGGTGTTCTCTGGCTGCAGCAATCTCTGCTTCCAGGGCCTCTGCGATCGGCTGCCCCCCTCTCACAGGAACCCCTGTGATCACATCTTCCCGTCTCTAAATCCTTAACTTAATCACACCTGCAAAATCCCTTTTGCCATGCAAAGTGGTGTTCCCGGTTCCGGGGATTGGGGCTGTGGGGATCTTTAGGGCCATTGTTCTGTCGACCACACCTCTCCATTCAAGCCTTCATTTCCTGTTCTCAGCAGCTCCTTGAGGGTGGGAAACTGAAGCTCGGAAAGGTTAGGCATGTGCTGAAAGTCACACAGCTGGAGAGCTGTGGGGGAGGGGCAGCGGGTCCTCACTGAACTGAAGACATTATATAACAGAGTAAGAGGTGGGGAAGGCCTGCTTTTCTCTCCGTGATTCCTGCTCCTCCACACACTCCCACGGGTCTTTGTTCTTCTTCTTTCTTTCAAGGGGTGAGAGTTGAGTGTCTGCCGGGCACAGAGGAAATGCCTGCAGACAGGCTGTCCTAGTTCAAGGAGCGACCCATACGAGAGACGACAGAGCTAAGCAGGCCACAGCTGGGTCTCGGTCTCTACGGCAGTTCAAAGATTGCTCACACCGCCCGTGCAAACGTGGTCTGGTAAATGGTTTTCTCAGTGAAGCCATGAGTTCCTAGTAAACTTCTGTTACTTAAGGAGATGCCCCATACCCCGGGGGACCTTCAGCCAGGAGGAAGGCAAAGAAATGGAACTCATCTCTTTGGTTCTTACCCAGTTGAAAAAAGGCTCTAGAGCAATATGATTTTGTTTTAAATAAAACATCATCAGCTCACTATGTAGCTGGTGTCGGAGGGGGGCAGCAAGCAGAATTCCTTCCCTGGGCATCCCGAACGCACAGTCGCAACTGCTTGCTGTGACCTGTGCTCAGGCCACAGGAAGGCATTGAGTGACTCACGTGGAGCTCGCTGGGGAAGCCACGCCTTGGCCGTGCTGTTCGGCGATGCAGAGATTACAGAGAAGTTGATCACTGTGTTCGAGACTCACTGAGCTCTGTCGGGAGCAGCAGGTGCACACACGACCACTCCCCCGCCGCCCGCCCGCCCGTGCACGACGCCCAGCTTCCTGCTGCCTTTCCTGGATGCTGCACCTGAACCGTCCCTCTCCAAAAGGGCGTCCAGGAGGAAGGCAGGCCCTTTTCTTTGGGTGAGAAGCGAGTCAGGGAAAGATGTCTCGGGGAGGCCAAGAAACCAGGGCAGCCTGTTCAGTGAAGTCAAGGGGGAAGTGGCGTCTTTGCTGCTCTCACATCATCTCGGAGAGGATCTCGTTCTGCCCCTCACAGGGGTCAGCTGCTGGCTGCTGGGCAGTGGCTGGGCCCTGGACCAGCAGACAGGCGCCTCGGTGCCGGCAGGAAGATCAACTGTAACACCCGTTCTCAGAGAGCAACTTGACATCGAATCGAAGTCGCACATGTCTTTGGACCCATCAGCTTCGTATGAAAGTATATTTAAAATATGCATATTTTAAAGGGACCATATATACTTGGAGAAATTGATTTGTTTTCCAAATTACCAGGACATTCTGGAAATCTCGGCACTAGAATGCCCCGACAATAACTTCTCAACAGTTGCACAGACCAGCCGAATTCTAATTCCTGCTGGTGGACCTGTAAGGTCATGTAGACGTTTTGTATTATAAACAGGGCTGCAAAGAACACCTTTGTAGCTAAAGCGCTGGCTGTTTTGTGGATTTTGTTTTCATTGGTGTAAATACCTGAAGTGGATTTGTGTAATTGAAAGGGTATGTATTTCCTCACTGTCTATTGCTGGGAGACACAACCCCCTACCCCGCCCCAAATGCAGGGGCTTAAAACAACCATTGATTAGTTCTTATGATTCTAAGGGAGAACTAAACCCCTTGCAGTGTGACCTCCTTCTGAAGTCACTCACGGGGCTGCATTCGGCTGGACGGTCCACTGGGCTGGAAGCTTCCAGGTGGCCCGGCTCCTGTTTCTGGCGCTCGCCAAGTCCTCGGTTCTTCCCCTCGTGGCCGCTCGCCCCCCGCAGGCCGGTCCAGGGCTGCCCCTCGGGACCCAGGGTTCCCAGAGCACAGGAGCAGAAGCTGCAAGGCCCAGACTCTGGCCTCACATGATACTGCGTTTGCCACATTCTATCACCCAAAGCAAGCCCCAGGGCCTGCCCAGATTCAGGAGGGCAGAGAAACGGACTCCATCTCCTGATGGGCACCAGGCCAAGGGGCGTGGCCGGCTTCTTAGCTTCATGCTCCCGGAGAACTGGGCTCCCTCCCCTCAGACTCCCAGGGACCTGAAGTGCAGCCATCCCATCCACGCTGTCTCTCCGCACACGGCAGGCTCTGCGGCAGGGCCTGTCTTGTTCACCTTCGAAGCCCTGACCCAGGCCAGCCCCACAGCAGCCTCCCACTAGAAATCTGCGCAACAAATGAATGAGTCAGGGCATGAAAGCACAAAGGGCACGTGACTCATGCAGAGTCACAAAGCACAAAGTGCCACAGAAGTAAGGGGAGACTTTTGTCCTATATCCACCCTGTTCAATATAGTGGTCACGAGCCACGTGTGGCCGCTGAGCACTTGAAACGGGGCCCCTGCAACTGAGAAGTTAAGTTGTTAATTTTGTTTCATTTTAACCTATTTGAATTTAAATAACCATTGGTGCAGGTAGAGGGGGCAGGTAACCATGGTCCCCTGATACAGAACTGAGTTTGCTTCCCTGGCACGAGAACCTTCCTTTACCCCAACTTGGCCTCTCCCTGCCCCCAGGGAGGTGGCCGTCACCCAGAAGTCCTGGAGCATGTTTGGGGTGGCCGCAGGCAGAGCCTCGGGTGAGACTGGCCACCGTGGATGCGCCACTGCTCCAGGGTCTGGGGAGAGCGGAGCGGCTCGGGGCTCTGAAGGGTCTCCGGGATCGGAAGGGACCCGGTCCTCATTCCAGGTTGGGTCCTGATGTCACCCCGCCCCTTCTAATTGCACATGCGGCTATTTAAATTTAAATGCGTTAAAAGGAACCACGATGAAAACCGATTGCTTAATCACACCAACCACATTTCAAGTGTTCAGTGGCCACCACACTTGATGGGGTGGACACAGGATGTGCCCATCACTGCAGAAAGTTCTGCTGGACAGAGCTGTCCCTGAGGTTTCCCTTACTGCATTTCTCCCCTCTGTCCCCTCTGGGAGTACCTGTCCTCCCTGCCCCCAGCTCTCAAGGCCTCAGGGCCTGTGGGCCAGCCCCCTGTGTACTAATGGGGCCCAGAACTTTCCCTCACCCAGTCCCAGGGAAGCCCACCCTTCTCCCAGCAGCTCAGCAGGCCCCGCCACTTCCCCTTGTCATCCTAGGCTTACGGGGCAAAAACATCCTCTCTCCTCTTGGTGCTACAGACACACCAGTCTCAGGGGGCAAAACCCTCTAAAAAGGGGCAATGAAAGAGGTATCTCTTACTCTTTCTAATTCATTCTCATTCTGAGGACCCCACGGGAAAATAAGACACTGTTCAGTCCTTGCCCTGGTCCTCCTGCTCCTGGTTCATAGGTTTGATCATTGAGTCTTGCTCTTCTCCACCCCTGGAATCAGAGGCCTCGATGATTGCAGCTGGGAATGTCCACCAAGAACGCCGGTTCGACCTTTCCATTCTGCACAGGGGGGAGCAGGCCCCCAGAAGGAAGAGGACGTACCCAAGGTCACATGACATCCACCCTCAACAAGTATGAAATGACTCCAAGCAGCAAGGAAGGAAGAGGAGTAAGTTGTATTAAGCACCTACAGCACTGGGCGGTTTAAATTGGACATGTACCGCAGGTTTCATTGTCAACCTCAGTGTAGGCTCTGAGGCTCAGGAGGTGAGGTGACTTCTCCAAGACCACACAGCTAGTACGGAGCAAATCTGACTCCAACCCTTGAATGCCTGAACTCAGGACCCACAAGAGCTGCAGTGAGCAGAGTGAATCCTGGGCACCACAGGTGGAGGGGAGGATGGGGGAGGTAGGGCAGGGGGTGAGGGGTGGCAGGAGCACACGGAGAGGGTCATGGGTATGGCACACGAGATGCCAGGCTGACGAGCACTCGTGGTCACTGCCTTGACTGTAGGTTTCCAATGCTAGTCTAAGACCTTTTCACTGGTAAGAAGGGCTTGTCGGGTCATCTGAAGGATTCGTATCTCATAACATACTTTCCAAGTTCAGAGATTTTTTTTTGACGTCAACACTACAGTTGTTTGAATGACTCAGCCTCACCTGGAATGTGCAGAGAAGTTCACTCAACCACTAAGCCAGGAGGACTCGGAGCTGCAAGATGGGCTTTTAAAGTGGCAAATTCCTACCACTCAACTGCTGGTTCTCATTTTTGAGGCAGCGCTCGCCCCCTAGTGGCATGCGCTGGGCCCTCTGGATTAAAGCAAATGGTTCGCCCACAGGAGGGTGCCTCATATAGGTTGTTTATTTCATATTCTAGAAATTCGGTTTTAAAAATAAAATCAGCCAAAGTGGTGAGAGAGATTCACAGGTTGGTTGTTGGTTGTTGTTGTTATTGTTTTTTAAAAAAAATTGTTTATTTATTTTTTAGAGATGGGAAGGGAGGAAGAAAAAGGAGAGACACATCAATGCGAGGTTGCCTCTTGCACACCCCCTAGTGGGGGCCTGGTTCACAACCCAGGCATGTACCCTGACTGGGAATCAAACCGGCAGCCCCTTGCTTTGCAGGCTGGCACTCAATCCACTGAGCCACACGAGCCAGGGCTGTTGTTTTGTTTTGGGGCTTGGGGTAAGGAAGACAATCCGGTGTGTGGGTTCAGCAGGGAACCCTGTCATGACATTGACATTTTCAGATTGGAGTCCTCTCTGGGCAGGACTGCAGAGCTCCTACCTCACACTCCCAGTGTCTCCTGGACTGCAGATCAGCTTCTCAAAGTTGGGGACCCAGCATCCACTTTCCGCCAGCTCCCTCGTGATTCTGACAAGCGTAGCCCCAGGGGCTGGGGCTCATGATGAGCCTGCTCTCAGCTGTTTGATCACCCCCTCTGTACCATTTCCCACCACTTGTCTACCTGCAAGCACACTCCCCATCCTCCAAGGCCCATGCATGTGTATGTCCTCAGTGAGACCACCCTCGCTCTGTGCCAATGCCCTCACTGGAATTAAGTGTGGTTTCACGTTTGACAGCCTCTGCATAGCATGACCCAGAAGACCCCAGAAGCTCAGTGCACGGTTCCGTCAAGTGTGTAGTAGGTATTTAACACGTATTTGAATTAAACACCCCTAAGCATTTCCCCTCTTCTCAGTGGGCCCTGTGGTTGGCCCCCCCCCCCAGGCCTAGCACTTGGAGGAGCCTTGGATGTGTAAAGGCCTTGCTCTCTGGGGCTCAGCTTCCTCTTACCAGATGTGGGTGCCTCACCCCACCTCATGGGGGGCTGGAGGAATTCATCGAGAGGGTACATGTCAAGTGCCTAATGGGTCAGAGGTGCTTAGTAAGCATCTTCCAAACAGATCTGCCACTCTGGCTCCTAGCCCACCCCCCCCCACTGCCCCCAGCCCACCATTTCCCCACCCCTTGTGCGAGGAGGTGGAAATGGTATGGAGTTACCTTACTCTTTCCAGACCATAGGATTCACTTAAAGTGGCTAATGGTCGGCCAGTCACTCCAAACCTTATCATTGCTTCCTTCCCCTCCTACCTCTTGTTCTGGCTGAGCCCAGACTGCCAGGGACCGCAGCCAGGTGTATGATCCACCCCCCACCCTGTTCCCCCCCTCCCCCCACCCCACCACTGGGAGGGTGTTGTTATTGCTGGTGCTCCCATCAAAGAGCCCTGAGACTGTGAGAAATCAGGGTGGGGCTCTGGCTGTTTGGGGGTCAATTATGGCAGGTGGACTCTTGGCTCAGGTGCATTCTGCCCCAAAGTGATGCAAATGTGGGTGCCAGCGTCAAAGTCACATGTTGAAACCTAACCCCCTAAAGTGATGGTATTGGAAGATGGGCCTTTGGAAGGGTGGAGCCCTCGCAAGTGGGATTAGTGCCTTTATCAAAGAGGCCTCGTCAAGCCCTGCCCGGCCCTAGTCCTGCCCTGCGAGGACACAGCGGGAAGTGGGTCAGCCATGAACCAGGGGGGCGGACCCTCCCCAGACACCGCACTGAGTCTGCCAGCATCTCGGGCTTGGGCCTGCAGGCTCCGGAACAGTGAGTCACACGGTTCTGTCGGTTATGAACCGCCCCGTGGCTTAGCCTGGAAAAGACCGAGGCAGTGAGCCGAAGTTCTGCTGAGCCCCCGCTAACTAGGAAAGTGAGCCGAATCCTGGAGTTAGTCCCTTCAAGTCACTTTATTGTCTTTTATGCAGACTGTGGGAAGAAAAAAAATTCCGCAGGTTCTTCTGGAAATTGTCGAAATCGTCAGGACACTGGGAAGATGAATGAAAAACTTACATAGATCGGGCTCCCCTCCGTTTGGACTTTCAAGACCTAAAAGATGAAGCAAAACAGAGCAACTGGGGCTTTTACGATGAACACAAGTGGCCCCTGAGGTGGAGGAGGGAGGTCAGATGAGTTTGCAGGGCATTCGCTCTCCGCTCTGCCTGCACGTCAGAGTCACTGAGAAAAAGCCTTAAAAACAAACTTTAAAAAAATGTAAGTGTGACTCAAGTACAGATGGTAAGGGGACCGCTTGGTGAATTTTCACAAGTAAGTCCTCCTGTGTGGCTACCACCCTGGGCACGACAGTGACCCCTTCAGGCCCAGGGGACCTGCCCTTCCAGAATCCGGGCCTTCCCTGCTCCTACCTCCGCAAAGGACAGGACTCTTTGGATTTCTAACATCATAGAGAATAACTGGGGAGGCTATAAAAGATAATGATACCTGGGCACTGCCATGAAATACCTGGTCTCACCTGGGTGGCACACAGCCGTGGGGACTTGGCAAAGGCCGGGTGATTCTGATGGCAGCCAGGACTGAGAATTTTACTCTCTGGTTGAAGGCCAAGCCCCATTCCACGTAAGGGCAGCATGGGAGGTCCCCGGGCTCCCAGGACTCACAACCCCGAGCTCCTCCTAGGACTACAGACAGACTCCTGGGCAGTTTCTCCATGGCTGCCGTCAGGAGCCAGGCCAGGTACCAAATCCGCCTGGATGCTGGTGTGGCCCGTGGAGGCAGGTGGGCCAGGCCGGGGGTTTCGGCTGAAGTGACAGGTGATATCCAGCCAAGAGTGGAGGTGGTGGGAGCAAATACACTCCGCCAATCCTCCCCTCCTCCGGGAAAACACCCTTTGACATTTATAAAATGGATCTGGTGCAGCCTCCGTCAGGCAGTGTGATCTGGGTTACATTTTTCCGTAACCCTAGCTTCCCATTCCAGGAGACTTCCATTTAGCACTGTTCGAAGCTGTGATAATCCTTAAGAAACAGAGCAAGCTATTCCTGTAGGTCCCACTCGAAGTGAAGCCAGTGAGCAGCCCCCCCACAACGGGGTGCTGGCAAGAAAGAGCAAAAATGAAATGAAAGAGAACAGAAAAGACGAAGACTCACCTGGCTTTTGCAGTTGCGCCCGGCAAACCGGAACTTCTGCATGATCTGGCTCGTGCTGAACTCCTGCCACTGGCTGTCCACCAGGGCCTGGGCTCTGATCTCATACTTGACCAAGCGCTCCGCTCGCAGGCTAACGAGCCCGTACTCGCAGACCGAGGAGGGGAATCCCACGTCCGTGTGCTTCATTCTCTGCAAGGAGGGAGATCGATCACCTAGGGTGGGCTGACACGGGGTGCCCCGGAGTCAGCGACACCTGGTTCCCGGCACGTGGACCCTCCTGCGCGGAGTGCTCCAGGGCATCTCCCCGGAACCCCATTTCCCGAGCCAGGCTGCTGCTGAGTCATCGGCAAACCGCTGGCCAGTGCCCTGGGGTTCGGCCAATTCAGAGAAAGGCCGTGGAGTCAAGCTTGTTGGATTGGAAGGTCTTCCCATCACTTTGCCAGAATTTCAAAACCAACATAGTGTTCTCAGGAGCATGTCGACTGGTGTTGTTACACAGTCCGCCTCTTCCGACCGGTGAAAGCCGTGATGTAGCGAGGGAAATCCCTGAGTCCCTCAGGACCAAGAACTGATCCGAGGAAGAGACAGGACTCCAGGGCACACAGCGAGGCAGTGGCGATGCTGGGGCTAAAATTCAGGTCTCTTCACTCATGCACTTCTTCATTTATCCATGCATGAGGCGAACCCACCTCCACCATGTCCTGGGCGTTGTGGTTGGCGGTGATATTAAAAAAGAATAAAATACAGTTTCTCAAGTCGTTGAAGACTTGGAGACTCATGAGGCAATCCTAAGTGGGACACAGTGGTTAGTGGCCTGTCACCATAGTTGTCATCATCATCATCATCGTCAAAGGGCTTTATGTGTCAGGCCCTGTCCTAAGCCCTTTGCACCAATTAATATGTTAACGCTCCCAACAACCCAGTAAGGTAAGTTCATGGGCTTGACCAGGTCTCGCAGCTCGCCAGGCCTTTGACTGGAGACTCATTGCTCTCAAACCCAGCACCCTGCTGCCTCTCCCGAACGTCCCGCAAGGGCACCCTCCTGTCTTCTCTGGGGTCCTGTCCCCTGCCCTGCTTCGTCACTCTCCATGAGACCATTCCCTCTCTCCCTTGGGCCCTTCCTGTTACCTCCGCAGAGGAAGGACCACCTGTAAAGCATCACCCATCCATCGTGTGGGAACTGAGGATGAACTGAGCCCCGAGTGTGGCGTCGGAGGAGACCCCAACCCGGCTTTGCCGGGAGAGGCCGTGTGAACACGAAGACAGTCAGTCTGAAGACCCTCCCCTGTGAAATGGGCTGACACAGCAACCTCCCAAGGCTGTTACAGAAAGCAAATGACATCACATCTATGAGAGTGATTAGCTCCAGGCTTACAACACATTCCGTGTTAGTTACTAAATAATAATTGATCCATTCTTATTGATTTAGCATAAACAGACTCTGAACCTAATGGGCTGTTTCAGACACACGCCATACCTGTGCTCCATCCTCCTTACCTGCATGTAAAAACTGTAAGATGTAGCATCGTTTCTGACTCCCTTTATCTCAAAGAAGAATCCGTACATAGCAATCATTTTTGAGTAAGTCGTGCATTCCTAAATTGGGAAAGAAACAACAAAGCGACGGAAAGAATCGTCAGCATTCAAGGGCAAGAGGCTGTAGCAAAACAAATTCCAGCTACAACAACAAAAGTGACTAATTTGAAAACTGACTTAAAACACAGTAGCCAGGAGGGTGGGGGAAGAAGGGTGTAAGGGGGATAAATGGTAATGGAAAAAACACAATAAAAAACACAAGGCGCATTGCAGTGACTTCATGGATCCTACGGACGGCACTGATGACGCTATCACTTGCTGTGCCCGTCCTGCAGACCTGCCCAAGGAAGCATTTTGCTCCATTTTGATGAGCCTCCCTGAAGGACACTCCCTACTCAGGGTGTTGTGAGGTGTCCCAGCCCATTTGTTTTCAGCCTGTCCAGGCGGGCAGGTCTCGGAAAGTAAGGGGCGGGACCCGGCCCATCCAGGCCTGACCGAGAGCAGAGCCTCTGAGGATAGCTGCAGGGCCCCAAGTCCCTGAAACACGAGGTGGCATTAAAGAAGTGGAAGGAGAGCAGCAGTTGTGTGGCGAGCTGTGTGTATCGGAGGCAGGCGTCTGGAGCGCGGTCCCCGGCCCGGATGCTCCCCTGCTGGCTGAGTGACTGGGCATCCTGCAGCCAGGCCTCCCAACCTGCTGTTGCTTTGATTCTAGGGACCGTCAAAGAGGTCACTCAGAAGGGTTCACCCTCGTAACCCTAAACCCAGGCTCGGCGAAGGGGTGGGTTCTCTCCGGGAGCAGTTGGCATCTGTGTGTGGAGGGGAGTAGACCATCGACCCACTCACGCTAGCCTGCCCAGGCCTTTCCTGGTTTTAGAATGGAGACTCCCCCCTCCCTGAAAACCAGGGCTGTGGGTCACCCCGTGGGGATATATTGGACACACACATCAAGTTACTGAATGGCCTCTCCCAGGCCCCTGTCTTGAGAATTTTATCTCCTGGGGGGTGGTAAGCCCGTAGAAGAGACACCTGTAACTTCCTCTCTGCCCTGGCCTTCCTGCCAGAGGTGAGAAGTGATGCTTAGGAAGGTCCTTAAGCAAGCCCCCAAGGAGACAGCTCTTCCCCTCACTCAGGGCCAGCGGTCAGTACCTGGCCGAAGAGCAGCCCGCATCTCACAGCCTGGGTGTCGAAGTCTCTCGGGGGAACCATGTCGCCCCCACTTTCCACCTGGAAAGGAAACACGCTCAGCTCACCAGCCGCCTGACTCGCTGACACCATCCTCACAGGTGCTCACTGTCCCTCACCGCCCCACTGTGCTCGAAAGGGTGCCGTCCCCGGATCGCACAGCCAGCCATTGGCCCAGGCCACAGTGTTGCCGGGGAGACCCGCTGGGGTGGGGGGCCGGGCTCACTGCTTTCAGAGAATGCAAAGTCCACAACCAGAAAACGGCCCGAGAAGCCTCACTGGGGAAATACACTGTGTATGTAAGTAGCCTGATCACGAGGCAGAGAACGATCACAGTCCTAAGGTCAAGAGCAAAGATGGCACCATACAGCTAGCACCACCTGCAGGCTGGGGTGGGACGGGGTGGATTCAGGAGCGTGACACTGGCAGCAGGGAGTAAAAGGAAGAAGGTGGGCAGGGTCAGAGGGACATGAAGAGGGCGGTGGGGGACTTCCGGAGGTGTCCAGCCCTGGGGACCGTCCTCCCTCCGTGGCCCCACCCCTGCCATCCCCTCCTGCCTCTCCCTTCCCCTGCTGCGTCAGAGCACAGTTCTGAATCAGGTCTCAGAGGAGCATGGTCCCGTGGAGCCCCCATGTGCTATGCACGGGCCACGGAGTTCTGCGGTTTGCACTTGACAATAGGTGTTTGTGGAGCTGAACTGAATTTTAACTAGTGACTCATACATCTTCGGAACGCACACACTGCCCTACTTCATTCCTAAAAATGCGAGATTGGAAACACATAAGAAGTACAACCATTTGCATAGACAATTCACCCAGGATGAAATGCCACGTGGAAAAACAGTAACATTGGCCAGTAAGACAGGAAATGCCCATTAAAAAATGAGATGCCATGGTTTGCATTGCTGAACACGTACAGAGCGAGGCACTCTCAGCAGAGTCGTTTGGTCCCAAATTTGTTAATATGAATCAAGAACAAAAATGCACACTCCTTCTGGGGCCAGGATTTTCCACTCTTGAGAATCTCCTATAAGAAATTAACTCCGAGTAGAATAAGCCGTTATGTGCAAATATATTCACCATACAGTCATTTAGGATAGCCACCTAACAATTAGAAACACCGTACATTTTCCATGATAAAGGAATGGCAAAGTAGCGTTCGTAACAGAATATCCTCTTGGTGGAAGAGTTTGCAGCCATTAAAGATGGTGTTTGTGAGCCAATTTAACTGTGTTTAAAAAAAGGGTGAAAGGCAATCACATGCAATAAGATGTTGGTGGTGGTTGTCTTTGGGTGAGGGTCTGAAGGTATGTACTTGGTATGTACTTTCTTTCGTTCAATTTGGAAATGTTTCCATGAGAAACGCGTGTGACATTTGTGTCTGCTGGGGACTCTGTTTTGAGGGCGGTGCGGCTGGCGCTCCCCCACCCCATCTGAAGGTCCAGGTCAGCCGGACAGAATCTCTGGGCACCTGGGTTCCGAGGCCTCCTCCCTCCACCCCTCCCCCGGCTGGGCTCTCCCTGCATCCCCTGGTAGGGAAGCCAGAGAGTCCAACCTCAAAGGCCCAGGGATTTCAAATGCAAAACTCATCTCCAGGGAAAGCAGAGTCAGAAAGACAATACATTTCAGCAATTGTTTTCTTGCCGAGCTGGCGACTCACCGCGTGGTAATGGTTGGCAGTGACCTGGAGCAGCCAGAGCTCGGGGAAGAAGTTAATGCGCCTTAACACATCCAGATCCTTGCCTTGGAAGGAACACAAAAGGAACCTTTTTATGGATTTATCATAAGAGAATCATGGAAGTCCCAGGTACAGAGAGAAAAAGGAAGAAGTCAGGAGCTGAAGGTTGGAGGTCCTTCCTAGGGCCCCGGGAATCATAAGGTGTGCGGGACCCAGTTGGGACATTACAGAGCACTTCCCCCAAAGTGCCCTCAGCACCCCCCACCCCCACCGATCCTGTCCGAGGAGGCGGGACTGAGATCTGACAACCAGCATCTTCAGAGAGTCTAGGAGTGACTTGGACAAAACGGCCTGGGCCCCACCCCCACCCCTGGGGTTTAGAGCTGCCCATTTTGACTGGGTACCTGCAAAAGTTCTCAAATGTCCTTTCAGACACAAAGATCTCACTGGGTGGCCCTTGGGCCAGCCCGAAACACACTCCCCAGTTTCCCTCCTCTTTCCAAGTCCTGCTGTCTTCCCCTGGGCCCAGAGCGTGAGGTTAGGGAAGCTCAAGTCTGGAGCACAGCCCCAGAATTTTCTCCCACCCCACGAATCGAGCCACCTAAAGAGGCAGCTGCTCCAGGAGGCAGGGCCCAGGGAAGGGGGCAGCGATGTGGTCTTTGGCAGCTGTGTGCCTTCACGATCCATCGTCATATTTCATGGAAGCTCAGCTCCCAGCCATTTCCAGAGAAACAGACTGAGGCCAGACAAAGGCTTCCCTAAGGCGTCGTACAGCTCGGAAGTGACGAGGACAGAACTCAGTGGATACCTTCGGGAACATCTGCTGGGGCAGGCCCCCCACAGCCCTCCGCAGACACACTCCCCCAGGCTGGGGCTTACCTTCGGTGATGCCGTGTAGACGCAGGGAAAGGAAGAGAGGTATCAAGCTGCGTTCTTCCTCCTGGTCCAGAAAGCAAGTCTTCTTGGAGAGGCTTGGCAGAGGCACAGAGGGGAAGAAAAGGCCTTCAGAAAACCGCTTTCTGGGGTGAGCTAGGGCTAGCGACAGCCACTTCCAAGACACCAGTGGTTTCACCAGCCAGGTGTAGGTGAGGCTTGGTTCTCCTTGCGTGGGGGAGGGGAATGGAAGCAAGAAGTGGCGGGGCTGACCTCTGTGAAGGCTGGCCCCTCAGACTGTAATGAGGCAAGTGGTTACATTCCCCTCTCTGTCTCCTGCTGAGCCATGCACATAGCAGGTGCCCAGAAAATACTCATTAAATGACTGATGGGAACACACGTTACTTTATAGAGGATTCTGAGATACATTTTCTCACTTGAGCCTCTCCAGTTTCCCATGGGACACACAGGGAGGGCAGGTGTCCTAGGCTTCACTTGACAGATGAAAAACAACGGCTCAGCCAGGACTTGAACTTGGGACTTCTAACGCCTCCTCTACACATTGATGCCCCTTGAATAAGTGGCCAATTTAGGCACTTCCAAAGCACTTCTGGATGGAATTAAAAAGGAAAAAGTTTGGATGAGAGTTAACCGGTTTCAGCAGCTGGTTTCAGGGTTGCTTCTTCGACCGTCGGCGTGAATACCGAGTTCCAGCCTGTTCCCGCCCCTGGCTGGAGGTCAGGCTGGGTTGAGAGGACCAGACTGCCCTAGAGGAGACACGGACACACAGACACACACCCACGGCTCTGGTTGTGAAACAACTTGCTTCATCAAATGGTCACTTTTCACATATGGGGACAGGGGGTTATGTTTTCCAAGTCCCTTTGGAAACACACAGCCCATCCCTCAAGGCAGGTCCTGCAGGAGACCAGCCAAGGCACTTTTAGATTATTTTTCCATGAACCAAGAGCGATGTCCAAATCACGCCCTGTCCCGGCCAGACTGAACGCATCGCTGGCCCTGCGTCCTGCCTCCGCCTGAGGTGCTGCCAACCTGCCCCGGGGACCATCCGTTTTCATATCGTCTTGGAATCCCTGGGCCTCTCCAACTCCTCCCCATGTCGGTGGCCCCCAGGAGAGAGTGTTAGGGGTGCTGAGGAGCTGTGGAGGGGAGGGGCATGCACTGACTGAATGCATTGACTTGGGGCAATGATTATTTATCAGGATCCCCTGGGCGCCTGTCTCTGGGGGTTGACGGATCAGGCATAAGTAAAGGAAAGTCGATTCCTCTGGGGTGCAGAGCTATTGATCCTAGAGCCAGCCCCCCATCCCCCAGGGCAGGTGGAGCTGGGCTAGTGGGGGCCTTGCCCTGAGAAGACAGATTTTGTAGCTGGATAAATCACCCTTGTCTGCTCTTGTCCCTGACCTGGGTCTACCTCCTCCCCAGGCTCTCTGTCACCATTAATGGAGGAGCAAGCTAAGTGGCATCCAGGTGGGCAGAGGTGCCCAGGAGGGAAGAAGGGGCTGAGCTGGCGCAGTCCCCAGCTTAGCCGAGTGCTCCGGGGAGTGAGCCCGTGCCCTTGGCAATGGACCCTGTGGCCTGGCGCTGCCTCTGAGAAGGGAGTGTTTGCTGGAGCTGCAGGTCAAACGCAGTGTCATCCCAGGAGGAAAAGGAGAGTCAGAAGGACAGTGTTTCCCCTCCTACTCAGAGGCCCCCAACTCTGCAGCTTTGTGGGGAGGCTGCTGGAAGCGTGGGAGGGAGCCAAGGTCCCCACACTCCTGTGTGAGGCGCTGGGGCCCGACAGACCATGAGCCTGGTCAACTCCAGACGGACATCCTCTCCCAAAGGGTTCAGGAAGAGCTGAGTTGAGAAAGGTCTTTGGATTTCATGACTCCTTTGGGTCACAGGGAAGTGGCATTGATGGTGGCTGGTTTGGTGAGGTCACAGGTCAGCTCATCCATCACCCAACCAGGTCCCTGAGCTTGGGCCCTAGAGTTAGACCAGGTCACAGTCCTGAGCCAGCTGGCCATCCGTCATGGGACTGAGCCTCCCGAGCTTCAGTCTCCTTCTCTGTCAGCTGGGGGCTTTAGCCACAGGTGCCTCCTGGAAGGCGTTGGGAGGCCTCAGGTGACAGGGTTTGTGAGGGGCTTCGCCCAGCCGCTGATACCCCTGACCCCTCAGTGCCAGGGTTGCCGCCACTGTCCTCTGATCCCATCGAAACGACCGAGACCCAAGCTGCATGGGATTGCTCTTGGTGGCACCCACTGTCAGTGCCACCCTCTGACTGGCCCAAGAGCCATGGGCCCTCTCAAGAGGAGACAGCGGTGGCCTCAGCTGCCGATTTTCTCAGATCTCAGAGCACCCCGCCCTGTGAGCCAACCCGCGTCACCCTGCCCAGGGAGCCCAGCGGGGCCTCTGGTTACAGGGCCAGGACTCTACCCGGGCCTCCCGAGCCCGGCCCAGCGTGTTTGCCCCCGAACTGGCTCCTCCCAGCCATCTGGGTGCGGAGACAGCTGCTACGCCAGTGACCCAGTGACGGGTCATTGTGTTCCTCCGATGTCACGTGAAGTGGGAGGAGGCTGGCTGCTACGGCGGCGACCTCCCCACACGGCTGTCGGCGGGGCTGTCTGGCACGGCTCCCTGGCACTGAGCGCTGCCTTGTGCAGAGACCTCAGGGTTGGGCACTGACGTGTCTCTGGGGGGAACGTCATGCCGTGGTCTCCGCCTCCTGCAGTTCATGACAAACCCAAGGGGTGTGACCCTTTTAGGGAGGACAATTTGCAAGGCCTTGGTACCCACAGGTCCTGCTCTCAAGGCCCTGGGGACAAAACCCTCTGGAAAGGACAGACTTCCTGAAAGGCAGTGCCGGGGGTCAGGCTCCCTGGCTTAGAGCAGCTCTTAGCCACCCCCTTCTCCCACCTGCATCCTGTCCTCGGTCAGACCCTTTACCGGTTCTGCTCTGCCCCAGACTCAGAGCCCCTGGGACCCCAGCCCTTCAACTGTGAGTGTTAAAATATCGTAAAGCTGCCCCTCGACTTCCTGAAAAACCCATCGTAAGTGGAAAACACCGTAAGTCAGAAACGCATTTAATACACTTAACCTACGGAACAGCCAAGCTTAACCCAGCCTACGGTGAACGTGCTCAGAACACGTACGTGAGCCCACAGCTGGGTAAAAGCATCTTACCACCACTGCCCAGCATCACGAGAGGGCACCGCACCGCACGTCACTGGCCCGGGAAAAGATCAGCATTCAGATTCAGAGTATGGTCTCCACTGAGCGTGTGCCCCTGGCACCCTCCCGCGAAGTGGAAAATCCCAAGTCAGACCGCCACAACTCAGCAAGTGTCCGTGCGCATTTCCGAATTCAGACACACGCTAAAACCTGGGAGAACCTTCAGGACATTATGCTAAGCGAAGTAAGCCAGACACACCAAGATAAATGCTGCACAGTTCTAATCTGAAGTACCTACAGTAGTCAGATTCTCGGGGACAGAGAGAATGGGGGTGGCCAGGGCTTGGGGGTGGTGGAGCGATTCAAGGAGAGAACAATGTAATGGTCCTTGTCTCATGGGTGACTCAGTGAATGCCATTCATTGATCACAGGAGACACACGACCTCTGCCTGTCCTTGGCACACTATGTCATGGAGCACATCCCTCAAGAAAGCAGTGGGCTGCAGGGCCAGGGTGGCTCCCCTCTCACGGTGCACGGGGGCAGGTGGGGCTGGGTTTGCCTGGCTGGTGCATGCCCACGCAGCCAGCTCATGTTCTCTCTGCAAAGAGAGGCTCCGGGGAGGAGACCATTTGGTGTGCGGCTGAGACCCTGGCAGGCTTCCTGGAGGAGTGCTTGGCCAGCTCCGTGAGGGCTGGATGAGATCCGGACAGGGCAGGGGAAGGGCGGCTCAGCAGCAGAGGTCAGGGACATCGAGCAGCTGGGATTGTGCGGAAGCCGGCCTCCTTCCAGTGAAGTTGCAGGTCCGTGGCTGGAGCCTGCCTTTGCAGAGTTTGAGAGGGACCCAGGGAAGGACTCATACACCGACTAAAGACAGGAGCGATGGGTCTGTTAACGACGTGCTCTCACCCCTGCGATCGCAAAGGGAAAGGAAGTGCGGGAGAGGTGGCGACTGCAGTGAGGCCGCTAGTCAGGCGGCCGGTCGAGTCCTGTTTTGTGGTCTGGGTGCTGTTTAGGCGGCAGAGTGCACTTTGTGGGACTCTTTCACTGTCGGCCTGCTCACTCCTCTGTGTCTACTTTATACTCTGATTAAAAACCTACTCTTACCCTGGCTGCTGTGGCTCTGTGGACTGAGCACCAGCCTGTGAACCGAAAGGTCGCTGGTTCAATTCCCAGTCAGGGCACATGCCTGGGTTGCAGGCCAGGTCCCCAGTAAGGGGTGTGTGAGAGGCAACCAATCAATGTTTCTCCCTGCTCCGTCTCCCTCCCTCCCCTTCTCTGAAAATAAATAAAGAAAATCTTTTAAAAAATAAAATAAAATAAAATCACCTAATAAAAAATATACTTTTAAAAAAGTGAACAATTTGCCTGCCTCTGGCTTTTCTCCTAGTGTTAGTTTTTACAGCTTTCCTGGACTTCTCAGGCTGCTGAGCGGGATGCAGCGATGACTAGGCCTCCTCGGAGGGAAGCAACAGCTTTGCATATACTTTTTTGTTTGTTTTCCCTACAAGGAAATGTTAAATTTTATTCTGGACAGTGTTTTTGTTTTTCTAAAATAACCATTGCCAGGAACACAGGCTGTGGGTGCCGAAGGGTGAGGGGTGTGGTGTGTGTGTGTGCGCGCGTGCGCATGTGTGAGAATCTGTTTCTTTCCTATTTTGATGCACTTGAGCAGCAATAAAAATAAGCTTGAAGATGTTCCAGAACACCTGGCCAGGTAGAGAAACTACTGCTTCAGCTTTCCATCAGTGTTCCCAGCACACAGTCCACGTGCAATAATTATTTGTGGAATTCATGAAAAATTGGAAAAATCAACAAAGAAAACGTGAGAGTAGGAAAGGCTTGGATTTGCTTGCGGGTGCAGTTGGCGAAGGAGACCAGCAAATCCATTCACTCCTACATCCTGCCTCCCGGACGTTGTTAAGACAGCGGAGAGAAGGGGCACCTGATTCGTGTTGCTCAACTGCTGCTCTCTACCCTTCGCAGGTGCAGGGCTAGCCCGGCTGGACCCGCAGCAGCAGCAGCAGCAGCAGCAGCAGCCGCCGCCTCCGGCCTGCGGGACACCGGGCCTCGTTAGCTAATATTTGCGAAGCTTGTCCCCCAGCCTCCACACCACGAAAATCCAGTCCCGCTGGGAAGTTCCCTGTTGGTAAGGCCTCAAAATGCCCACTCTGGCTGCTGCTCCGCGACCCGGGATTTAGCTTATAAATCACTCCGCCATTGAAATGATTTTGTCAGTAGATGCAACCGTAACACTGGGGCCAAAGAGTCAGCCTCCTCGCTGCTCCTTCCCAGGCCTGTGTACCATCCCCCGGCAGGTCCGCTCCTCTGCCCCATGCGGAGATTCTCCTGGCACGTCCCTCTTCACGGTCACAGATTAGCCGACCCCTTTGGCTTCACTGAACCATGTCGATCACCTCCCCTGCTGACCCACTTCTGGCCCAGGCTGACCGTGACTTCCCGTGGGCTGAAGCTGAGGTGCCTTCCCGCAGCCCAGGGAGCCTCAGGAAGGGACGGCCGACATGGAGCACGGGCGCCACCATGGCCTGCTCCCATGGCCGGGCAGGCGTCCGTAACCCACCGAGGCGTTCCTTCTCCCTGAGCCTAGAGAAAGCCTTAGAATCTGTCCTCGTCTGGTGCACCAGACTGTCCATCCACGAAAATGGACCTCTGTCCTCGATCCCTATCGCTTCGTGGCGCTCCAGACATGGGTTCTCTGAATTTCGCATCAGCAGGGTAAGACCCGCTGTTCTGAGGGGAACTAAGCTGCACAGAAACATCTGATGGAGTCTCAATTAATTTGCTGTTAGACGTCCAGCCCAGTGCCGGGCAAGCTTCCTTGAAGCTGCTCATGGTGCACCTGGGCGGGCAGGACAGACGCACACATGCACCAGGGGTTCACAAGGTTCATGGTCAGGGAGGCCAAGGACAGGAGGCAGAGCCCTGGGCGGGGTAAGCAGGGGCAGCGATGCCATTCCCTAGGCTCAGGAGCCTGGGACTCAGGGACACGGTTTGGGTGGTGGCGGCCACTGACTGGGGTGTACCTCATAGGTCCCACCGTTCCAGGGAGACAAGTGAGCCGGTACAGGAGCAGGACCACCTGTGGTACTAGAAATGGGCCACGTGGTGCTCACAGTTGGGAACGGGGCCTGGACCACCACAGGGGGGCAGTGTTTGAGGCCCAGGCTGCCCCATTGTTGTCCTGGGGGCACACAGAGCTTGCTGGAGGGAGGGAAGCGGGAGCAAGGGAGCGGGGAAGGTTCATAGGCCGTGAGGGTTCACTCCTGCGCTTCGGTCACTGAACGTGGGCCCTGGTGGAAGGCGTTGTCGGAGCCGCTTAGGTTGGGGCAGCAAGGTGATCTGGAAGCTTACAAGTGGTTTCCAGCCAGGAAAGATGTGCAGGGCCAGGGGCTTGCAGAAACGCCATGAGGGGCGTGGGGTTCGGGGCAAAATGGAATTGACGCAGATCCAAGAGAAATGAGGAAGCCGTGCCGGTGAGACACACCCACGTGGGAGAGAAGGCCTTGAGACCGCAGCCCGGGCCGCCTGAGGATGCCCCGCTTTCACCAGGCGGGGGGGGGGGGGGGCACCGGCCTTGGCTCCCTCATTCCCACTTGTTTCTCTCCCACTAAGCACAGAGTCCCAATGAATCACCCACATTCTAGCTCATTTCCTATCTCTTGCTTCTCAGACGTTTCCAGTAGGAGACGGATTCCGGAGCCAAACAGCAACTTTCCTGGTGTGCGTGACTCATAGGAAAAAGTGTCTCTTGAGCTATTAAAAGTGTAGGGGGGAGGGAAGGGTGAAAACATTGGGGTTCAAAGCAAATGATATAGAAACTCAGCAAAGTACTTATCATTTTGGCACCGAATACTGCTTTCTCCAAATAACGAGACAGAGAAAATGGGCTCTGTCGTTAGCGTGGTGCACAGATGTCCCAGAAAAAGCTTCAGTGTTGCAGAACAATGCAAACGGAACTTGGCTTAAAGAGGTTGATAGGCCGACACGTACACAGGAGGCGTGTTTATCCTCTGAGCCCCCAGGAGCAAGACAAACAGAGCGTCCTGACTTCCCTGACCAGGCATCCTCCTGCTGGGAGACCCCCATGGCTGCAAATGCAGGGAGCAGGATCCTAGACCCGACCTTGAGGGTAATGCCACCAACTACTTCCTGTCTGGAGCAGACCTGCTGAGGGCCACTGGGACTGTCTTTGGCTACAGGGTCACTGCACTCCAAGGGCAGCTCAGATGATGTGAGCATATTTCATGCAGTTTTAACAGAGGCTAAGCAGATACCAGATGGATCCTGTAAACTCACGCTTTCACACTCATCTCACCCTGCTCCCTGGCCTCAGGATGCCACAGCAGGCACCACTCACAGGCAAAGGGGGACACAAGGCAGGGAAGAAAAGCACCGCAACGCAACACGAGGCGTCATCAGCTGACACTGAGCTCAGAGGCAGCCTCAGGATCTTTCTGAACACCGTGCCTAGGGAGATGGGGCTGAACAGCGAGGCTGGCACCCGGGGGGAATGCCTGCTGCTGTTCTGGGAAGGGGCAGCAAAATCCCACGGGGGTTCCGTGGGTCTGGGTGCAAGTGAGGCTCTACCCCTTGTCAGGCGTCTGACCTCTGATAAGAGAGTTCATCTCTGCTGAAAAATGGGGATAATGAAACCAGCCCCTGCGTCTCACACAGATTAAATGAGATTCCAAGGAGATGCTTGTCAGAATTACTACATTAGTAAGCATCCCAGTGCTCAGTATTATACGGCAACTGTTATTTTTCAGTTAAATGTTGAGGCATACACCTTTTAGAATTGATACCTTTACAGAGTAGAAGAGACTGGATTACTCCTATGAGACCTGTGCATGTTCAAATACTTTTTCACTTGCCCAGGAAGTTCAGAATTTGTATGCTCTCTAGTGAGACGTCACTGAGAATGACTCAGTCGGATTCAGGTGCGTTTGAAGTAGGAGTTTTCAAGGTCGGTGTGGTGCGGCCGTTCTCCCAAACACCACACAGGCAGGAGGGCCGCCTTTTGCAGCGTGTCTTTTACTGGACGCAGAACATGTTCTCAGAAGCACAGGGTTGTCTCAACGTTCCAGCACCTACAGATCACTCACTTTTTTCAAGGACTCTAGTGGGCCAAAGGTATCCCGTAATCTTAGGGCCCAGAGAGAAAGCTGCATTCTGTGCGCTCTGAATGATGCCATGGAAAATAACATCACTGACGCTTTCTCCCTGATATTAGGAGCAAAAAAAAAAAAAAAAAAGCGTACGTGCACGTCACCCACCAACACTAAGTGACATTACCTGTTAAAAAACGTCAGCATGGTCTCGTACTCCGGAACGATCCGAGCTCTGTGGTTCAGGTGCAGGTAGACCCACAGGAGCAGTGTTTTCAGAAGATGAAGCTCACTGAGCGTGAACAACCTGGTCAAAAGAACAGGTGGAGAGGACGCTGTAGCAATGGCAAGACAAAAACAAAAACAAAAAGACCCCGCACCGTGTGTAAGACAATGAAAAGCCAACAGTGAGTTTGGGAGGGAGGCAGCACCACCCCCGAGTCCGCAGGCAGGCGGCCTCAGACAGAGCCGCAGGCATGCAGCGCCCTGCGTAGGGGCGTAGGGGCGCAGGGTCGCGGGGTCGAGGGGCGGTGAATGGCGAGCTGGGGTTTGAACCGCAGCGGCCTGGCGCTGGAGCCTGCACTTTCGTCCGCCTGCTGTGCTGCCCCCAAAGCAACGGCCATCGTGTATCATGTCGCAAGCCAGTGTCCCGCACGTTTTATCGGTTTATTTATTTATGGTCAGTCATACTCTTATCTTTAATTTTTTAAAAAGATTTTATTTACTTATTTTTAGAGAGGGGGGAGAGGAGGGAGAAAGAGAGGGAGAGAAGCATCAATGTATGCTTGCCTTTCATGCGCCCCCTACTGGGGACCTGGCCTGCAACCCAGGCATGTGCCCTGACTGGGAATCGAACCTGTGACCCTTTGGTTTGTAGGCCAGCACTCAATCCACTGAGCCACCCCAGCCAGGGTTCTTCTTTTATTTAAATCCACACAACAATCCCGCAAAGCTGGGATAATCCTTACTTTTCCAGATCCAGAAATTGAGATTGACCGTTTATTTAAAATTGTCATAGTGTCTTCATCATGGTTTCTCACATTTTATTTTTAAATATTGCACTAAAACAATCCGGATGACAGACTGGTGCCTGCCCCTAGAGTTTGCACCCGAGGTGAACGCCTCTCTTGTCACGTTCTAGTCTCAGCCCTGACTGAGGACTGAAACACGAACAACCTGTCCGAGGTCCCCCGACTCCAGGCTCAGACCTGGCCATGGCTCGGCTTGGCCCCACACTGTCTGTGGACCCTCCACGGGCTGTCTGGTGGCCCTGCAGCCTCAACTCTCTTATCTGTGAAATAATGGTGACGCAGCTGCCCGGAGGAGAGAGGTGAAGGCTACATGAGGTGACACATTGTACGAATCCCATTGTTGCGGAAACGAACTGCCATAAACCTTGCGGCTTAATAATGCACACGTTTATTATCTTACAGGTCGGCGGTCAGAGGGACAAAGTGGATCACACAGAGCTTGGTGCCACTAGAGGCTTGTGCAGAGGATGCTCCCTGGTCTCTTCCAGCTTTCAGAGGCCACCGCACTCCTTGGCTTGCGGCCCCTTCCTCCATCTCAAGCCAGCGGCAGAGCCCCCGCCAAGCCCTCTCTGTGGTTCCGACTCTTC
Source organism: Anoura caudifer (assembly GCA_004027475.1). NCBI lineage: Eukaryota > Metazoa > Chordata > Mammalia > Chiroptera > Phyllostomidae > Anoura > Anoura caudifer. The sequence goes on from PVKU01006100.1 coordinate 101,546, forward strand.
CGCCTCCCTCTTCCACACTTAAGGGCCCTTGTGATTGCATCAGGCCAAGTGATAATGCAGGATCACCCCCCTTCTGACCTCATCATCCACGTAGCAACCTTAGTTTCACCTGCAGCCTTAATTCCCTTTTGCTATGCAACCTAATATATTCACAGGTGCCGGGGGTTGGGATGGGAACATCTTTGGGGACTGTTACTGAGCCGTCCCCACACATACTGATTACTTAGCACAGCGCCTGGCTCGTGGTAACGCGCTCGGTGAACGGTGGCTCTGAGTCACAGGGAGCAGGGCTGGGTCCTGGCTCCAGGGCCCACGCGTGGCCTGCCGCAGCCTGCAGCCCCATCAACAGGCAAGTGGTGAAGAGCCGCTGCTGTCCCCACACGTTAGCTCTGTAGTGTAAGGACGACTCCCGAACAGCTGCTCGAACAACAGCCTCTGGGCTTCACTACCCAGGGAGTCTCTGCAGGGGTTCTCAAACCCACGGGTATTTTCCATCTCTGGCCATGGAGCTGGCCCCCTGGCTTCAAAATGCATCGCAGCCTCTTCACCTACCACTTACGGTCAGGGTGGGTGGAGCCCCAGCGAGAGCGTGGCTCCAAAGGGCAGTGGAAATATCACCCGCCCACCTCTCACGCTATTTCTGGCCACAGTAGAACTGTCTCTTCTCTCTTATTTGTTTCTAAGCCACCTACAGATGCTTGGGCTTTGCCCCTGGCCAGACAGGACAAATTTGTCACTGTCTGGGCAATAACGGTGAGGCAGGGGGAAATGTCGAAGAGCCACTTGGTGTGATGTCCACACAGAGGACTCTGCCAGGACTCTGCCACCACTGGGTGGCGAGCAACGGGACTCTGGGGCAGAGCCCATGCTCGAAATCCCCAGGCCCAGGAGGTTCTTTGAGACATTACCAAAGGGGCTAGCGGTGACATGGGGGGCGGGGTCACGAGAGCGCCATGAATTTTGTTTTTCACCCTGGTTTTATTCTTGTGATGGAGGATAATTGTTGAAACAAAGCCCTTTCTCTGCCTTCAGGCTGAGTATCAGGACCTTAATGTACTAGTTCTGCAGGAACTCACCACACTGAGGACTTTCAAGCCGGGTTTTGTTAACCCTAATCAAGACAGAACTCGCCGAGAGCCCCACCTTCCCTCCGGCGGGCGCCGCCCCCACCCCTGGCTGCGTACCCAGTGCCTCTGCTGGTGCTCACTCGGAGCTGCGGGGCTGGGACTGGGGTGGGGTGTGCTTTTCTTGTTCTTTACAAGAAAAAAATGCTTTTAACAAGACGCTGTTTGTCCTCTATGTTTTTTTTTTTTTTTTGAGAAAACTGTATGTAAATAACAAAGGTCTCCTTTTGAATACAGACCTCAGAGAAAGCCAAGAACAAGAAAAGATGAACAAGGATGCTCGCTGCAGCGTGGATTGTTGCAGGGAAAAATAATGAAGCCAAACAAAATGAAACAAAGGGCTGTTAGGAAGGGAATGAAAAAATTCCTGTTCGTTCAGTGGAACCCTGTGCCACGATTAATTAAAAAGGCTAATGAGCTCTGTAAGTATCACCGTGGAGAGAACCCATCACATGATGTTAGTGAAGGGAGTGAGTTGCAGAGTATTACAGTCATGAGGAGAGCGTTTATTCGAAGTTTAAACCTTTGCAAAGCAGTACGATGCAGTATTTACGCACGCATGTGTGTGCGGTGAGGATGTAATCTCATGGATTGGGTTCGCATGAGTCCACAACAGCAGTTGGACTTTCTTTAGGGAGGGCGGGCGGAGGGGTGGGGTGCAGGGCTGGGAAGTCAGGTAGGTGACTCCGGCTTTATTGGTAGTGCTCCATTCTCTAACTTGTAACAACATGTTACCCTTTGCTCATTTGGTAGGTGGGTCCCTTTGGGTTTTGTATTACCCTCCTACCTTTGTAAATTTCTTTTTCCAATAAAAAATATGAACATCAATCTCCTTATTGATCTTGACCATCAATCAGGTGACAGGGAGGCTGGAGCGCAGCTCACCAGTGGGCTGGCCACAGCCATGGGGCCTAGGGCCCGTCCTTCCTTTCCTATCGTCGCCATTGCAGGGGCAAAGCATGGGTAACACAGCCCCCTCTCTGGGCTGCTGTCGGGACTAGATCTGACAACCCACTCAAGGGCCTGCACACCACAAGGACTCAATAACTGGGAGGTATTGCTACTAAGCAGAGAAGCAGTAGCTTCAGGAACTGTTACCTTGGGGAGGGAGGACAAGGGGGGCTCCAGACACTAGTGGACCAGCTGTGAGACAAGGGTGGCTTCTCCTAGGGAACCCCTGAGCCCTCAAGACTCCTCACATCACAGACAGGAAGTCAGGGAGAAGTGGATACCCAGAGGGACGTGGTCCCCACAGCTGCAGGGCAGCCTTTCGTGGGCAGAGACCAGACAGGCCTCTGGGTTCTCTATCCTCTTAGGTCAACAAGGACCTCTGCTTCCAGAAAATCAGACCTTGAAGTAGTTTGGGTCGTGTTAGAGTGAGAACAGCGTAACCTAGTGGTGACCTCCAGGACGAACATTAACGAAACCAGAGGGCCAGGAGGTCAGGGAAACTGTGCGTGTGACCCCAGGCTTTTTACAAGTTGGAAAGCAAAACCCAAAGGAAGATGAGGTCAAAGGGGCTTTGGAAGCAGAAGGAGAGTGGCCCAAAGCTGATGCATCAGCTGAGCGATGGGTGCCGCTCCAGCAGCGCCGAGAGGCCCAGCCACCACGACCACAGCCGGGACGTGGGCTGCAGGGTGCTCCATCCCTGCCCTGGGGGAGGGTGGCATCCCTGCCCAGCCAATCCAGAGCCACCTGACTTCCCAGGCTGCCCCAGTCCTGGCCGAGTTGGTTGCTGGGAAGCCCTGGCCCCTGTAACAAATGGGGTGACTGTACGGTGACCAGGGAGGGTAGGAGCCCAGCCCGGCCTGTGATCGTTCCCCTTATCTTATGGACAACAGTTCTGCCTCTTGCACTGGGCTGTGGGGACTGAAAGGGATACCCCAAAATGGTGAACCAAAGTGAACTCCCCCAAAGGTTTGTTCTAAATAATGTGCTATCCACGGAGCCCGAGCCTGGGAGAAGTTTTTACACTGTCCCCGGGCACCAGGGGTGGCCCAAGCCCCCTCCTCCTGCACCCTCGACACTCTTCCTTCCTCCAGCTTCAGAGCAGGTGGCCCCTGGACATCAACGGCACGAGGAGAGTTTGCTTTGGAAGGTGTGAGTCAGGGAGCCGTTGGCCCGGCCACGGCAGGCGCTCGGCGGGTGACGGGCCCGATCCCCGGAGCGCTGCCCCCTCCTTGTGCCGGAGCGCCTGGACAGCCTGTGCAGACGGCTCCTGGGGAGGGGCTGGAGGGGCGGGACCCAGTTTCCACATCAGCATCAGTCATGCTCCCCAAACTCGTGAGTCCAGACACTCGACACGTAATGTCCTTGATTTCTTTTCCTGCCTGGCCTGTGTTTTCTAGTGCCTGTGCTGTCGTCGCTCCTGTTCTGGTTGTGGTCAGCCCTCTTTTCCCCCTTTCTTGGTAAAATGCTACCAGGGTGGGGCAGCTGAGTCTTTCCAAGGGCGGGGCAGTGTTCCCAAAAGTGGAAGGGGTGCTCTGTTTATCTTCTCTCCACCAGTTGCATAACCTCTGCTCCCCTAGGGGGCAGGAGAGTGCACTTGTGCGGAAACCCAAGGTGGGGTGGGGGGTGCCAGGGTGGAATGGCCCCAGGGAGCCTACCCGGTGCCTGGGGGCTGCTCCTGGGACCCCAGTTCCTGACGTCTTCAGGTTTCCCCCAACAACAGAACGCTGTTCTCCCAACCTCGTCTCTCCACACCCTGCAAGCTCCTTGGAGAATCCGGACGAGCGGTGGACCGAGGCCACACCTGATGCCGGAAATCCGCATGCTTTCTGCCACGGGAGCGGGAGCGAACACTGAGTTTCCACTCCACCACTGAAGTCTCCGGCAGAATTGAGTCCTCGCTTTCGAAATCCACCCAAAGGGAATATAAACTTGGTAACTTGCCAGCGGGTATCAGAAATCTGTTAAACAGTCCCAGCGTGGCATGGACCAGGAAGCGGGTGTGTGAACCTAGAGGGGAGCTGCACCAGAGGAACAAAAGGTGCTGGAAAGGACAGTACCGGGTGGGTGACAGGCGGGCGTCACTCCCACGTTCAGCTTCCTGAAGCTGCTCACTGCCTTGGGATGGCATTTGACGGTATTCCCTTCACAGGAGCGTTCGGGGGTAAGGGAGCACTTGTCCTCAGAGGGCTCAGGCAGAGATGCGCGGGTGTGCGCGCGGGGCAGGAATTGCACGGGGCTGCAGGCGTACAGATGTTCTTTGCACTATTCCCGTAACTTTTGTTTGTTTGAAATTATTTTCAAATAAAATATTTTAGAAATACCAATAAAAACAAACAGAAATTCCTTTTAACTGAGTAATTTCACTTCTAGGAATTTAATTTACTGCTGCGCCAGGGTGCTATTTGTGTTGTAAAGCCGTGGAAATAACCCAAGAGACTAGGCCTTGGGGAAGGTTTCCATGAATTAGTTGGGGGGTGAGGAGCCAGTGGTGGGGGGGCATTTCAGGTGGGAGGGGCACACTCAAGGAGCTGGGGGAAGGCCCCCCATGGCTGCTGAGTGGCCTGTGAGATGGAGAGGGGGTGCCAGATTGGGGGGGCAATGGCTCTTGGCTGGAGACAGGACTGGAAGGAGGTCAGGAGCAGATGCAAGACCCAAGGTAAAGGTATCACAGGGTCCGGGTGAGACACCTGGAGGCTTGGCCTCTGGCCGCTGGTACCTGCGAGTGAGGCCCATAGTGACGGGCTGGATCTGGAAGTAGGACTCACTGCTTGTGGGGAGGGAGGGGGAGGTAGTGTCCAAAGGGGGCGCAGGGGGCAGGGGCACCGAGAGTTGGGTTTCAGCCTAAACTGTCGGAGAGGCCGTGCAGGTGGCTCTCTGGGCCCAGAGCTGCTCAGGAGAGGAGTCGGGGCTGGGGAGAGAAACTGATTTAGGGGGTGAGCTTTTATTTGCCTTCTTCGGCTTTTCCCTATTCCCCAAATTTCCCACAATGAATGTATGTTAATGTTGGCAGGATTAAAAAAATTCCTTAGGCAATTAGCGTGATGAATTACCAGGGGGGTAGCAAGACAGTGGGCACCAGAGGGTGCTCGCCCTCGTGAACAGCATGAAAGGAATGCCCTCCCCTCCCCACGCACAGTACCCCACATTTGGGCTCCCCCACTGGCTGTCCAGGAGGGCGAGAAGTTTGGGGCGCAGGAGGTGCGGCCCATGGCGTATGTCGGGCAGGGGTGTGGGTGCTGCCACTGCTGGAGTACCTCCCTTCCCAGCTCCGGCCCCGCCCCACCAGGCACACGTGCAGGCACGTGTCATACATATATGCACACACATGCACACATGTATGCACACACACAAACACCCTAGAATCAGCTCTGACCTGGGAGACATCAGCACTTTCTGGAGCAGGTTCTTCGGGATTTTCCGGAGGTGGATCTGCCTCCCCATCTGGGGGACCAAGTTCATTTCCAGCCACTTCTCACAGGCTGCGATGAGCTGCTCTTCCTTGTACTGAGAAGGCAGGAAAAGCCAATGGATAAGGGAATCCCTGAACTCTCAGCGCCCTCTGCTGGACAGTGACGAGACTGCACGTGTGCTCTCGGGAGTGTCAGGTCCCACATGTGCTCAAACCTTCTCTTCAAAACAGATAAACTGTGAGGTCGGTTCATGATTATCCCTATTTTACTGATGGAGAAACAGAGGCTCCAAGATTCCAGCTCTTGCCTGTGGTCACCCGAGTAAGTGCAAAGCCAGGCGGAAACCCTGGCGGTCTGACCACAGGGCTGGCGCACACTGAACTCTCTGGACTGGTCAGTGACTGATGGCCCCCCGGGGCCCACCCCAGGTGGAGTTCTAAGGCTAATAGTGAGCAAATCCCCAAAAAGGAACATCCGGAGAAGGTGGCAAAGGTCTCTGGGGACCAGGGCCCGGGGCAGGGGCTGAGTAGGTTGTGCAAGTTTTCGGCCGGGTCCTTCCCAGACCAAACAGTGCCTCCGCAATGTTGACAAAAATGCAAAGACGCCCCCCACTGAGTGGCCGGCTAATTACGGAGGGAGCAAAGGAGAGGGCAATGAGCTGTCTTTGACAAAGCGGTGTTCACGACACTCTTAGATGCAGGGCGTGGCGCGTGCTGATGGCACGGGAACCGGCCGTTCTGGCCGAACACGCCCGTGCCAGCGGAAGCGGCCTCACGGTGGGAGGCTGGCATCGGGAGGCCGGAGGTTTGGGCCGGCGCCGCAGCCGCTGAGACACTGTGTCACCCTGGTAGCATCGTTCCCAGCTTGGCTCTCCGCTACCTGACAGGGTTAGGCCACACCCTTTACTCCCAGTGCTGACTGGTCCCAGGTGGACAAACTTTGCCCAACTCCAAAGAGAATATCCTGGAAGGCTGTTTGTTGTTTTGGTGAGAAAAGGCCACCCCCCTCCCCCCCCACACACACCAAGATCAAAGCGTTTCTACTTATGGGGTGTTCAAATGTTCTTTTGTAAATAAAATGGTTTTTCTAAATTGTTCACATGGCAGAAGAAAACGGTGGCACCCTAAGTCGGTGCCTTCGGGCAGGTACGCCAGAGCGGGGCCTGGTGCCTGACCCAGCGTCTGGGCGCCCTTGCCGCGCCCTAGGTGCCACCTGCCCAGCCCGGCTCTTCTCACCTTGCAGCCGGCCAAGTAGAAGTTAGTGATGTTGCTTGGGCTGAGTCCACCGACCATCATGGCCACACACCTGCAGAGACAGAACTGCTGTTCCCCAGGCCCCCAGGCTGCTCCCAGACCCACTGCCGCCCGCCGTCTCCCCAAGGGTCTCATTCAATCCCAGGATGGCAGCACAGCCCTTCCCAGGGAAGAAGCCTCGTTGGAGGGGTGTGGACATTTGGCCAGGGGACCCCCAGGTGGGCCAGCAGGATCCGAAGGCCCAGGGGAAAGGCTGGGTCCCAGACGGGCAGCTGGATGGATGGGCGATTTTGACTCTGATCTTTGACTTTTTCTCTCTCCTGTAATATCTGCCATGACCACGTGTAACATTTGTAAAAATAATACTATTTACATGACAAAACAAGGCCCTATCGGGAATGAGTGGGGAAAATGAGTCCTAACAGTGATGGGAAAGGTCAACCTCTCTTCAGACGACCAGTTTCGGGGCGTGGGACTAAATGGAAAGAGGCTTTTTCCGCCAAAGGGGAGCGCAAGTGAAATCGATAAGCATGGCTTGGGTGCCCCCGGGGAAGTCACTCCGCACGGCTGGAAACCGTCTCCCAGGTGTGGGGGTCCCTGCACCTGCGTTTCATTCCTGTGAGTCAAGAATCACTCCTTAAAATGAGTGTGTTCCTGGGGACATGGCTCCGCTGTGAGCTGGTAGTGTTTTACTCGGCTCCTTTGCAGACTCAGAGCTGTTCTTTGTGCAAAGAAAGCCCAGGTGTCCCGGCCCACGGAAGAGGAATGCTCCATGAAGTGGGTCAGCAGGCCCCCCCATCTGTCCCAGGGCTGGCCCTGCACGTGCCTCCCGCATCCCCTTACCTTTGGAACAGGCTGCCGAACTGGAGAATGTGAGCGGAGGCCAGCACCCCCAGCACGTCATCCAAGTTTATGTCCACCTGGCTCAGGTAGAGGTTCTTCAGTGCCGTGGCGAAGCCTGGGGAGGCAGCATCCGAGAGGAAGCCATCAGTGTGGGGCTCTGCACCCCGCATCTCTCACTGGCGGGTGCCCTCCCTGCTGGATGCTCCGGTGTCCACTTGCTGGGCAGCCAGAGATGCCATCAGAGGCAATGCACTTGTGCTGACCAGGTCGCAGGCGCTGCCCGGGTTCCCAGCCTCCCCAAAGGGACTGAGGAGGAAGTGGAAGAAAACGGCCCCGGTGGAAAGGATGCTCCCATGAGCCAGTCCCCAGAGTCTGTGCCCCAGGGATCTTCTCCCGGGCAGGGGGCCGTGGCCTTGCCGGGAGGCGAGTGCCTGAACTTGTGCAGAACGCGGTGTGCGTGCAGGGGCGGTCGGTGTCCGCACCGGGAATGACATGTAACTCACAGCAGACCTTCCTTGGAGTCTGGGGTCTTCAAAAAGTTTACAGGCTCTGGGAGGAGCCTGGCTGATTTGGTATTGCGTTGGCCCAAAAGTCTGCTATGTTTTTTCCATGCGAGGGCTGTAGTGGCACTCAGGTGTCCTTTACTTCATGGGGAACAATTTTGCTAGATTGTATTGTCACAACTATTGTATCAGTGTGCCTTGAAAAACTTATCAAAATTGGCAAATTTTTGTGCAGCCATTTTAATATTGAAGATGGAAGAAGATATACAACATTTTGGCACATTATGCTGTATTATTTCAAGAAAGGTAAAAAAGCAACTGAAACACAAAAGAAGATTTGTGCTGTGTATGGAGAAGGTTCTGTGACCGACCGAACATGTCAGAAGTGGTTTGCGAAGTTTCTTGGCGCTGCTGACATTTTGGCCAAATAATTCTGTGCTGTGGGGCTGCCTTCTGCACTGGAAGATGTTCAGCAGCACCCCCGGCCTCTACCCACTAGAAGCCAACAGGAGGAGACAGCCGACACACTCAAAATATCCCAATCAACAAAGTTACTGATGAAAATGGAAAGTGTGTCTTTTATTTTACGGAAAAACGTATGGACTCT
>PVKU01006101.1:0-22076 GCA_004027475.1 Anoura caudifer
TTTTCTCTTCTTGGCTGAAATATTCAGAAGTTAGTGTTAGTTGGATGGATAACACCTATTACGTCTTTGGGTGATGAACCCGCTGTCACCCCTTTGGGAAGAATCTGAGCCTGTTAATAGGAACATCATATTTGTTAAGGAGCTTTGTTGTCAGTTATGGTTTCGCCATTTACTAGTGGTGTGAAACTGGAAAATTACTAGCTGAACCTAGTTTACTCATTGATAAAATGTGAATAATAATAATAATAATAATAATACACCCACCTTCCAGGATTGCTGAAAGGAATAAATGAGAAAACATGATAAAGCACCCAGGGCAGGGCCTGGGATATTGCTTGTTTTTGATAACTAAGTGGTAGCGATAACAGTAATCAGCATAGAGAAAGATGATAGTTTACAGTTATGGAATTCTTGCTCTGTGTCAGGGGCAGTGCCGAAGGCTTAACATGCGCCATCTCATAATCTTGCAAAACTTCTGGAGGCCTCTGGAGGCCTTGTCGTCACTCCCATTGTATAGAGGAGGAAACTGGAATTTGGGTAGGCTGTGACCTTCTGAAGCTGTGCAGCTGGTTCTTCCTGAACTCAGAGCCCAGGATCTTTACTAATAATTAACTTTTTGCTCCTCTCGGAAGCTTGCCAGATGTTAATAGTAACTTTACATTCCGTGACACAGCAACATCGGTAATGAAATAACATGTCTTTCAGATTAAAAAAAAAAAAAAGTTGAGACAAGATTTAATATGTAAAACTCTCTTTGGTGATGTGTAGCTGATACAATAATTTCAAGATTTAGTAAAAGTTATGTATATTTTTGTTCTTCAGTATCTTTAAAAATTTTTTGTGACTGGCATCTGTTAAAATTGTGAGAAAACAATGGCAGACTTACTAAAATAGGAAACATTACTTGGAATTAATCATAAATCTGCTTGGACTGCATTGAGATTTTCTTTCCTTTTATCAGAAAGGGCCCCAAACAGCAGAGTAGATAAAAGGAGGGGGGAGAGAGAGAGAGAGAGAAAGAGAGAGAGAAAGAGAGGTACCAATTACTGTGTTTTCTGAGGATGCTCATTGCCGGGTTTTTCCGTGTTGTGCCCTCTTAATCTGTCCACGCTTGCATGAGAAAGCTGATGTGAGAGTCGTCACAGTTGTGGGATGGAGCATCATTACACAATTACACATTCCCCATGCCCAGAAGTGGTCCCCTAAGCCGTTAGGTCAGCAGTGGAGATAACTTAGTAACTGTTCTTCCAAAGAAGTTCTTCAGTTTCTTTTCGGAGAAAGAGGTCCTTGGCGTTTGCATACAGCAGCGCTTTGGTCACTGGGTACTGAAGGGGAAGAACAGGGCACCGTCGGTGGTTCAGGTCAGTATTTTGATGTTAGTCTTAAAACATAATTTTCAGGCTGCAAATGATAACTCGAGAGACGCTGCTGCTCTGGGAGTCTTAGTGGCGGTTCTTTTCATTTCAGGGTGACTCATTAGGCGATGCTCTTTAATGTTTTGCTTGAATTAATGTGAATGCTTGAGGAGAATGCCAGATTTCAATGACTTATCAGCAGTTTAATTCTTAGTTTAATGTGAAAGCACATCAGCTGAGGTGTACATATCATCAAGGGGGAAATCCTTTGCTTACCTTAACTTTGGTGACTTAAAAAGGAACATTCAAAAAAAAGTCACCTGGGCGCAGTAGAAAATCGGTTTGTTGCTGTGAACAGTAAATCCTTTCTAAGGGTGCAACTGGGTTCTGTTTGGGTTCAAGAGAGGGGCATTGAGATCAGCCTGGCAGTGTAGGGACATGTGGTCCAAGTCAGAAAAAATCCTTAAAGTTGGGTTAACTCGTTTATTCCTTTGGGAAGTCTACTTATAACCAGACTCCTGGGAATCTTAGAGGTTCCCTGGTCCACCTTTGCTTGTGGGGCAATACTTGCTTGCTTGCTTTTAAGGATTTTATTTTAAGGATTTTAAGGATCTTTTAAGGATTTTATTTACTAATTTTTAGACAGAGGGAAGGGAGGGAGAAAGAGGGAGAGAAGCAACAGTGTGTGATTGCCTCTTGTGCACCTTCTACAGGGGACCTGGCCTACAACCCAGGCATGTGCCCTGACTGGGAATCGAACTGGTGACCCTTTGGTTCACAGGCCCATGCTCAGTCCACTGAGCCACACCAGCCAGGGCAGCAATGCTTCCTTCTCTTTGTCCCTGACCCGTGGTTTTTCAGGATCTTACTGGACATGTCCCCTACCGAGAAGTAGACAGCTTTGATGTCCCTACCCCTGAATTTGGATCAATACTTGTCTCGCATGGTACCCTAAGTTACTGTGTTTATAAGGACACATTGGAAATGCAGGGCCGTATGGCTCAGAGAAGTCCTGGGCTTGAGAGGCAGGTAGAGCTGGACATGTCCCAGCTTTTTAGTTCCTGAGTCACCGTCAGCAGTCGCATAAATGTCATGAATTTAATTTTCTCATTTATTAAAAAGGGTTCTATAATATCTATTGCAATAGTAATAATAATATAATTGAGCATTCACTACATGCAAAAGAAAGAATTATGATGTAGTAAATTTAGATAAACCTGCCCATTTTTTACCCAGGCACTAGGGGGAGGTCAGCCCGGAATGCCAGCCCCGGGCTGCCTCAGCCCCAAGCCCGCGCCTCCTTTCTGGCAGGTGTGCCGTAAATGGTGGTCCCCTTCTTTTTTATCAGGTGGTTTCTCTAGGTTTCAAAGGTAACGTTAGAATATACTCATGTTGAGAGATGATTTTAGAATGTGGGCTTTTTCATAAGTATGGTACCTACTGGAGAAAACTTTATACAGTTAATTTGGTCAATAAGTGTAAGTTTTAATTTCAAAATCTAATAAATTCCTTGATTGTATTTATCCAAGTATCATATAAAAAGAAACATAGAATGTGTAAACAAATAAAATTCTAAATAGTCAGAAGAGACTGTACAAGATCATTTTTAAAAACATTCACTTTGGGAAAGAGAAATGAAGTTTACGTATTTAGCAATTAACCGTATTTTCACATCGGTCTAGATTCAGGCAAGCAGATCTGTTTCAATTCATGTTGTCTTTAATACAGAAGTATGACTAGTTGGGACAATTTCTTTATGTAATCCCTCCTTTAAAAAGTTGCTGAGCTGGGGTAATCCAGAGACAAGCTGTCTTTTGTAGCTTTTTGCAGCATATTTGAGAATTGAATAGTCAAAGAGTTTTGAGACTTAATGATGTGTCTGTTTTTACATGTAATTTTCAGTCAAATGCCAAGTTGAAAAGCTTGTCTGCTTCCCCTGCTCTGCTCCCAAGGAAAAAAAAAAGAGTTGTTTTTCTTCCTTGTATTTGCTTGGGAATAAGGAGAGATTGGTTTTTGTCCTGAGAGTAGGGAAAAAAAAAAAAAGGCATTGCACAAATACAGTGTATTTTAGGTGGGTCTTGAACTTCATTGTAGTTTGAAACTCTTCACGTAGCTTGAAAATAGCACCTTGGTTTTGTGCTAGAATTCAGGATGTAAATAGCCTTGTTGCTTAGTTTGCTAGGCCCTTACTTAACTGTCAGCCTCTTCTTAGTGCTTCTTGGACAGCAGAGTAGAGTGGTTTAGAATCTTATTACTAAAAATGTTGCTATAATTACATGTTTTTTAAAAATATTTGCTTATCATGGAATGCTTTTTATTTTTTCATAATTTTTATTATTTTTTTAAAGGTATGATTACTTTTTTTTCAAAGATTTTATTTATTTTTATTTGTAGACAGAAGGAAGGGAGGAAGAAAGAGAGGGAGAGAAACATCAATGTATGGTTGCCTCTCATGTGCCCCCACTGGGGACCTGGCCTGCAACCCAGGCATGTGCCCTGACTGGGAATTGAACCGGTGACCCCTTGGTTTGCAGCTCACGCTCAATCCACTGAGCTACACCAGCCAGGGCTAATTACATGGTTTTTGTAGATATAAAATTTAGGCCCAACTGGATTAGGTTAAAATACAGGTTAAAAATAAGTCTTTGGGAACTTTTGGTAGGCCTAAGTTTTGGTGAGTTTGAATGGCCATCAGATCTTTTTTTTTTTTTTTTTTTTTTTTTTGCTTCAAAGATCAAAATTTTAGTTTTCTTAGTGATAGAGCATTTGGAAAACATGGCTTTCATGTATGACAGCAGTTGGCTTCTGCAGGGTTAGGCAACAAAAGCAAACTTAGTCTCCTGCCAACTGGACCACCAGAGGCCTTTCCCAAAGGCAGAACCTGCCCCTCTAAAATTTAGACGCGGAGGAGCTGCCCCAAAAAGGACTCCGCAGGCACCGAGCCATGTATGTCCAGCTTCCCACAGTCACCAATCATGTGTCACAAATGGCTTTTGGCGTGCCAGTGCAGAGTGTCTGTCCGCAGTGAGGGGGGAGATTTCACTACGTGGAAAGGCGTTCAAACCCTGCAAGAACTATTAGGAAGTCAGTAATGTCCTAGCCAGAAGCAACTGAACTTGTAAAACAATGTTTTCAGAAAAACAGTTCTGAAATAAGCCTAGAGCAGTAATTTATGGAGCTAGTCATGAAAGATTTCTTTTTTGAGATGAACAGAATTCCCATCAGCAAAAGTAATGAGGAGTTAAAGTACTTTTTCCAGTTTAAAAAAAGATGTAGTAAATAATACCATAATATATCAGACTCACTCTAAATATATTCTGAATCCAAAATGCTAAATTGCTACTTATCTCCAAGATAAAAAATGAATTGGACTTCGTTTACTGGTTTTCCTTATTGCCAGAACCTAAGCCGTGTGAAAAGATTAACTAAAAAATTAAGATACCTACTAAATGAGGGAAGGAAAAAGATTAATCAGAGTAGACCAGATGGACCAGACAGTGTCATATGAATCTTTAACAATTACCAAGCTGCTGAAAACAGGGAAAATATTAAAGGGGACTGTCTCATTCTCTCCATTCAAGTGAGCATCAAGTCCTGTCTGTTGTTTCTTCCAGTGTAACTTGAATTGACACATTTCCGTTTTCACTGCAGACAACTTCATCCAAGCGGATGCACCTGCACACACCCCACACATGCATGGAGCCACGTGTGTAACACATGCCTGTGTATACACACACGAATATATCCATAGACACACGTGCTTGTGTGTATGTGTGCACCTATCTTTGCTCGGATGAGGGGGGTGTGTGTATTTTAAGGGAAGAGGTGGTCCAACAGAACTACATGCACTAAGGCATCTTGGGAACTTGTTAGAAATGCAAAGTCTCCGGCCACACCCCAGACCCACTGGATCAGCAGCTCCCTGGGTGAGGTCCATCAGCCTGTGTCCCAACAAGTTCTCCAGGCGATGATTCTGACGCGCGCTGCAGCTTCGGAGCCACTGCTACTGACAGCGCGTGGAAGGCTTATTTACTGATGGTGGGACGATGGAATGTGAATCTTACGTCTTGACGATGGGGAAAGGAAAGCACAGCTAGCAGAAGCTGGGAGGAGATGCAGAAGAATGGGTACAGGTTCTGACAACCGTACTTTCAGGAGGAGGAGTCAAGGTAGTTTGTAGTTGATAGAACAAAAAATGAAGTTGCAGGTACGTCTTAAAAGTAACCAACAGAAGAGCTAAAATTGTGACAAGCGTAAGAGGAAGCGAGAGGGGTGTTCACGGGAAGTATGAGTTCACTAAAGCGTCATGTCCTGACAGGTCATGGCGCATAGATATTTTAGGGCCAGGCACGAAGACCCAGTGGGAAGAGTCTACTTAGAAAAGTGAGAGTGACTGCCGGAAGACCACCACCGTGAAACGATTACTTATGATTGTCTTTGGGGGAGCTGCTTGGGTAGCCTTGGACTTTTTAACCATAGGCTGTCTATTACATTGATTAAAAATTGGAAAACAGAATAAAATGTGCTTCAGGAATGTCTCTGTGCCAAATTGAAGGAAGGGCTTCCCGTCGCTTTTCCGGGCTCTTTTTCTCGAGGGCGAAGGAAGCCTCTGGCTATTGTGATTACGTCGGGCGCTTTCCGAGGGGGCTCTAGCTGGATGAGTGGGTTTGTAGAAACGTGTGTGTTTTTCTGAGGCTCTGGGTAATTAACCTTTGGTTTGTATTTTCCCCATGTTTTTATTACTTCAGAGAACATCAGGAATCATGGCAACACTCAAATCAAGCATTAGTTGAATGCTTTCGTACTTGTTACAGAATCATTCTTAGGAAGACTAGTAATACCTTCCTTAGGATTTTGGTTCCCGAGATGGGTCCGAATGCCCCCCCACTTTCTGTATTTGAACTGTGCTTTCCGCTAATTAGCTCTTAAAGCCTAATGAGATGAGGAGTCAAACTTGGTGCCCGTGCAGCTCTTAACCCAGCTGATTTTAGGAGCAGTCTTCCTACATTTTTGTAGAACTTCTTTCTACTGAAATGTAATAATCTATTTATAGATGAGAGATAAAGTGTTCTAATTTTACTCAGGGGATCCCTGACAAGCCTGAAGTGAAATCCAGTGGAAAAATAAGCCGAGCGGCAGTGCGTAATTGCTGTGTGAGCTGATGCTGTAATCCTCTCATAAAATATTTACCTACAGTTGGTATTATGTTGATTTTTTTTAGATCTTTTCCATTGGAAAGGATATTTTGTTAGCTTGCTAATTATCGTTGAAATGAAACATGAAGCATAAATGCATTCTTATTTTTAAATATGTTTCACAATTGGTCAAACCACTTAAAAAATACTTTATATTGGAATGTATTGTAGAAAGTTGAAGGAATAGTACAGAACCTTTATATACCATTTATCCAAATTTAGCAAATTTTAACGTTTTGCCATACTAGCTTTGTCATATTAATTTTTCTCTATTCCACACATACACAAACACACTTTATTTTTTTCAAAGCCATTTGAAAGTAGATGGCGTATATATGTCCCCTTCTTAACACTTCAGTATGTGTTTTCTAAGAACAAAGATTTTCTCTTATATAACCACTGTACACTTGCCTAAATCCAAGGAATTTAACCTTCACACAATTCTTGTACCCGTAGTCCACATTTCCAGTTCTGTCAATTGTTCCAATAATGCCATTTGTTGCATTTTTTTTTTTTTTTCAGTCCAAGATCTAGTGTTGGGTCACGCATTACTTAGAGTTGCCATGACCCGAGAGTGTTCTTTAACCTGGAATCCTTTCTCAGGCTTTTTTAGTCTTTTGTGACATTAATAATTTTATGATGTTAATAAATTTGAAGAATGCCAGCTGCGTATTTTATAGGATGTTCCTTGAAACCCAGCAGGCTGATGCCTCTCCCCGTGGCTGTGCCCAGAGTTCCAGGCCTCCACCCCCCCCCCCCCCCCACCATCTCCATGCACACTCTCACCTGGTGCACACTCTCACCTGGCTGCCCTTTCTTTCGGATGCGCCTCTCAGGGCAGCCTCCCTTGCTGTCCCCACCGTACTGCACTGTGCTAGGTAGGCCCTGCCTCTGTCATCCTTTCCAAATTAAATTGCAGTTGGGTTTATGTTCCTTTTCTACACTGTGAGTACTTGCATCTTTAGGCCCCTGGAATTGGGCCGACACACAACTGATGTGGACTGAATGAGAATGAGTGCGAGAACGTGAGGGTTCCGTGAGCTGGAGCTGTGTGCTGCTGTGGAGACCGAGTCCTGGCAGTGTTCGCTCTGCATCAGGAATAACTAGTTTATAAATATGTTTCCTCACTTTTAATTCTATCACATACGTAGTTCTTAACCTTGAGTTAGATATTTTTGCTAATAAAATGGATGAGTAAGTAGCAAATGCATGCTTTTGAAAAAACATGAAAATTGACTGCCATGCTTTTGTATGGTGGGTTTTTCTTTTCTTTTTTTTAAAAATATTTATTTATTTTTAGAGGGAGGAGGTGGGAGAAGAGAGGGAGAGAAACGTCAATGTGTGGTTGCCTCTCGTGCATCCCCCCACTAGGGGCCTGGCTTGCAGCCCAGGCATGTGCCCTGAGTGGGAACTGAACCAGCGACCCTTTCCTTGCAGGCCGGCGTTCGGTCCACTGAGCCACACCAGCCAGGGCTGTGTGATAGCTTTTTCTACAGAAGCATGCCTGTGATAAGATCATTTTCTGCTACTGAAACTACCCTGAGTTTTTATGATGGATTTTAACACATTAGTAGTTCATGACAACTCACAGTATTTGAGGTGTTCTGCATAATACTTGGTGCAGCGTGTCCTTGGCATTCAGGAAACATTCTTGTTGACCAACCAAGAGTATCACAACTTCCACTGTCCGTTGGAGATTGGCAGTGTTTACGTCAGAGCATAAATATATTTGAATTCATTTTCCTTGAGATGAAATCAAATTCTCAGATGCAAGACACTTGGAAAATATAAGAAATACCAGAAAATGCTATAGGCTTACTCGATGTGTTATTCTTGCATTCTCTTCAGTCACTGTTTTTCAGAAGTTAGCTTGATCAGTTTAGAGTCGTGATCCGCCCTCGACTTCCTTGAACTCGGCTCTCGTCTGTCTCGTGGCCTTCTTTACTCCGGCCGACTGCCCTGAATGGTCCCCCTGAGGATGGTCAGGCTCTGCCCGGTCAGTGTTTCATTGTACGTGTGGCAGGAACGTACTACATTTATACTTAGCTAATTAAGAGCTTACAGTAGTTCTGATGTGCTGATTTGAACTTTCTTTGTACTGTTAAGACAAAGAGAAAAGGATTTACTTAGCTAATTAAAACTAAACAAAAAGGAATGTTTAATCTGCTTGATGCAAACCAGTCACTGTTTTAAAGATCTTGTGAAATCAACACAAATGAAGGATATGCCACTTAAAATTACTATCTTTAAAAAATTAAAGCACTGATGGATTCTCTAAAGCACAGCTTTTTTGACCATTCTCTTTGGCATTTGTCATCATCTCAGATGAGGAAATAGGGACCCACTGGTATTTTTCAAACTCTGTTCGTGCCTCACAGTGAGAAGTACATGCTGTTTTGCTATCCAATACACACCCGTGTAACTGAAACAAAAGTTAGAGAAAACAATGTTTAACCATTACCTCTTGTAATGTACTCTTTTTATTTTTCAAAAAGATTTTATTTGTTTACTTCTTAGACAGGGGTGGGGAAGGGAGGGAGAAAGAGAGAGAGAGAGAGAGAAAGATCCATGTGTGAGAGCTACATCAGCTGGTTGCCTCTCACACGCCCCCAGCTGGGGAACCTGGCCCACAACCCAGGCATGTGCCCTGACTGGGAATTGAACCAGCGACTCCTTGCTACGTAGGCAGGCACTCATTCCACTGAGCCACACCATCCAGGGCTATTTTTATTCTTTTATATCTCAAATCTCAAAATGTGTTTTTTGGGACTGACTACGCTGATTTTACAAATTGATCGAGATTCACATCCAGGCAGAGGCAACGCACCAGATTTGGAACTTGAGCACGGACACTGTGATTTCATCGTCTTTCCGTTGGCAGGGGCTAGCAGTGCCTGGCATGAAGTGGGTGCCCCTAGATGTATTGAATGCATTGGTGGCTGGACAGAGGAGTATGAAGTGAAATAGGTATCGAAGGAGTAGATGTTTTGGCAGTGAGGGTCTTGGGTGTGAGCCAGGCAGCAGAGGCCAAGTCCTTCTGGTATTTGTGTTTGGTAGAAGATTTTTGTTTTTGGATAACACAGACCTACTAGAGGCAGCTTACACTAAGAAGTGTAGTTTAGAAGGATTCAGAATGTCTCACAGAAATAAAGGCAGGGATGCATCTTGGAACTTGGAAGGGGATTGAAACCAGGACCTGGAAAGCCTTTAAGAGCCCAGGCATGTAATCCTGTGTTTTTTCATCCTGGCTTCTCTTGGCTTGGCTGCTCAGCCTCCCCACCCCCGCCCGCTGCCCTCCCCCCACCTCCCACAGAATGGTTTCCTCTGATGCAGTCCACATGACAGGTAATTTATGTCCAAATTTCAGTCCACACTTTAGTATTGCTTGTGACTTGTACGTGGTAGAATAAATTAGTCTTTTGATAGGTGCTGTATGCTAGGTGTATCTCAACTCGCTGCTTTTAGATTAGATCTTCTCTGAGATCCTGCTTTAGGATTTAGTGTTTGTAATGGGTTTGTTTCACCTTCTGGGTCATACGAATACGCATCATGCATGTGCGTGTAAGTGTTTAGTCATCGCTTGCAAAAATGTTAGTTAATTCAGCTTACTTTCGCCGCATGCATCCTTAATACTAGGTTAGGCTGTAGGATTGATAGGAAGATGGATCTAATGTATTTAGAATTGTTTCATCCCTTGAAGGCTGTGGCCATGATTCAGAAAACTATACCCAAGTCTTTGTTCATGATGTTAGTTCAAAATCAGTCTTCACTGTTTCCATGCCTCAGAGTCATCTCCGCCTTCCTTGTTTGTTGCTGTTCGCTCTAACCGTCTCCTGGGATGAGGACTGGCTTTGACCCTTCCTCAGGCTGGTTCACTGTATTCTCCGTGTGAGTTTGGCTGCTATTCCAACAGCAGTCCTTGTAGCCTGACCCAGTGCCCTCAGGGGAGGCTGTGCTAGGCATTGCCCGGCACCCTGGGCCCCTTCTGGACCCAAGTCAGCGGAACAAGGGAGCTGGGCCAGAGTCATGGCTCCTTTCTTCAGGAAATGCAGACAGATGGAGAAGATAAATTCTCAAATGCTTTAAATGCTTTTTAACGGTGAGAACTCAAGTTTGAATGAAGCACCGTAGGAATGTTCATCTCATGCCTGTCACAGAGTGGGACCTCCAGAAAGACTTTAGAAAAGAATCAGTAAATGAAAGTGGGGCTCATCATAGATCGTCATAGAAGAGGGGGCAGCGCTGGAGCTGGTTTTACAGGATCTGTAAAGTTTGGATAACGGGGGGGGGAGGGGGGAGCGGGTGATGGAGTGGGTGTTTTTACTGCAAGAGCCGCTGGTGAGTATGGGACCCAAGCTGTGAGCTGATGGGGAGCAGTTGGGTGAGTGTGGTGCTGGTTATGGTGGGAGAACCGCGGCAGGGGTTGGGGAGAGTCTGGCCGGGAGGCCTGATGGGCCCTGGGGAGAATTTAGACTTCAGTCGCTAAGAGCTGCGTGAGAACTTCCAATGCAAGGATGCGGGGAAGGGATTTGTTCTCTTAGAGGGAACTCTGCGGTCTGTCCTAGCCTGGAATGGCAAGACGTGGGCAGTGTGGACCTTAATTAAGGTGTTCTTTTAAAAGTCTAGGCAAAAGATGATGAAGGCCCTGCCTAAAAGCCATAGTAACAGTGAGGGTGAAAAAAGTTAAATTTGATATATCGATCCTTTGGGGGTGGGGCTAGACTTCTCAGGACTGTTTGCTCCAGCTCAGGGTCTGATGTCATCGGTCTGGTTTGGTCAGGGCACAGGGCGGAAGCAGACGAGCTGCGTCCCCCTTCCTGTGTCTTGTCTGCCTGGTTGATCATCCCTTAGCCTTGTCTCTGGTTTTCCAGTCTTTTGGTTACTTCTGAGACCTGACTGTAGCAGTTCGTTAGTCTCTGTGCTTTGGATACTAAAGTGGAAAAATCCCCTGCCCTTAGGGGGGAGACAGACACACACACCCTCAGTAACAGTAAACGGTGGTAAATGCTGTCATGGAGGCAGGGACGGACTCGTGTAGACGTGAGCAGGAAGGACTGCCTAAAGGTCCCGGGTCAGCTAAGGAAGAGGAGGAGAAGATGCTTCACTCAGTGCTGGGCGGCGAGGATCTCAGGTGGAAGAGAAGTTGGAGGTGCCGACGATGGGGAGAGGGCCAGAGTGACAGAGGCGCACTCGTTGGGGAAGCTGAATGACAGCAGAGCTACGCCTGGTGCTACTCGGGGAGATTCCGACATAGTGTAATTAACCTGGGACTCATCGGTATGTTTTCAGAGCACCTGAGTGATGCTGATGCGCAGCCATGGCGACAATCACTCATCCAGGAGAGAAGTTTTTCCAGAGATAGTGGGGCGCACGTGATAGCTGGTGCCTTAGGTGCAGATCAGTTTGGGAACACGGAGAATTAGAAGGAAACAGAATCAAATGAAGACCCTTATTAGGAGGCACCCACATCATGGTGGGCGCAGGGAGGTGCCAGCTAAGGAGGACCTGCCAACACAACCCCTAAATCTTAATCGGACCCCTTTAAGTTTAGGTTTTTGTTGTATATTTTGCATGATCCTTCCTGCTTGTGACCTAGGGTGGGTTGTACATCAGGATATACTTTAAGTGCCCGATTCACATGTGCCCTATATTGTTGATTGACAGACCAGTGGAACTGATACACATCAATCCTTTCATCATTGATGTAGAAAATCATGAACTTCAATTCTTATCAGCAGCAAATACCTACATCTGCCTCCAAGTTTATTTAAAAGAAGAGTGCATGAAAGTAACAATTTCCAAGAATCTATTTTATTTTCTGAATTCAAAGTCACCTGTCATTTTTGCCATAAATTCTTTGAGGCATGAAATAGCCTGCCAGTTGTCTATTGCTCTCCAAGTTAATGAATGGTTATCAGTTTATCACGGGTAATAACCTAGCTGCAAATTGTAAAGAAGGCGTTCTCTGGCTTCCTAGCATTCTTACCTCACGGCTGTACCTGCCTTTCTACAGGACTTGGAGGCTAGGGTCCCAAAACCTTTCCACAGAGCACATTTCTCACTTGGGAACCTCTTTACACTTGGTACTAGCACAGTGAGC
Source organism: Anoura caudifer (assembly GCA_004027475.1). Classification (NCBI taxonomy): domain Eukaryota; kingdom Metazoa; phylum Chordata; class Mammalia; order Chiroptera; family Phyllostomidae; genus Anoura; species Anoura caudifer. The sequence goes on from PVKU01006101.1 coordinate 12,651, forward strand.
TATTAGCTGGGTTATATTTTGCTTTGTGTAATAGATCTTGTATTAATAAAATTGCTTTGTGATATTTAATTTTTACTTCCAATTCATATTCCATTCGCTTCTTACAAGTGAAGTGTAGCAGTTTTCAGGCTCTCCCGCTTCTTGGTTGGGCAGTTAATGATCGGAAAACAGGCCTGTTTTAAGGAACCTTATTTTTTAAAGGCACACCTTCTTCCCCGCCCCCCAGCCCTTGAACTAAGAGAAGAATTCCGTAACATGAATTCAAGGTCTTGGACTTGATCTGTAATTAAAAACAGCAGCAGGAGCAGACTGCGTCCGCGTCTTGTTCAACTTCACATTTCTGTCACTGAGCGTACCATTATTGTAACTGAGAAAATATTCGTTGAATTGAATTAATGTCGACTGCCACCCGCATGTCCTCAGTGGTAGGTCTGTGGTGTTATGGAGCGAGTTATCTTAGGGATGGGAGGACTCTGACTTAATTCCATATGTGGCTTTTGTTGTAGCAATAGGAGCAGAGGTGAGACTGTGCAGCTGAACGTGAGTAGTTCAAGTTGCAGACGTAAGACTCTCAGTCCCCAGTTGTTTCGCTGTGAAGCGCTGCCCGGGAACTTGCTTCACGTCCTGTTGTTGTGTGTCTAGTTCTTGCAGTGTTTTTATCAGTTTCATTCGGGCTCATTCATTAGGAGATGAGCACCGTGGCTTGTGTGTAGTAGTGGTTAGTTAAATTGACTGGTAAATGGGCTTTAATGGAGTAGGAGTATAAATATTACCGTGTTTTCTCTAGGTTTTCCTGTGTTTTCGGTAATCTCTGAGAAGTTATTACTGTTGCTATAGATTATTCACCGATGTATATTTAAAAAGCTTCAAATCCTTTTGGTATCCAAAAGTTGGAGGAAATAAAATTCCGTTCTGATTGACTGCTTCTTGTATTCTTATTCCTAAAAACATACATGGGAAAGTAGAGAGAGAAGTTCTTCCGTTACTAACTTGCCTTATTCGTTTTACGTATCGCTTGTCTTTTCTTCATGTGTTTATCTCCCCAACCACGTAGTGAATCTTTCTCTGGATGGAACCACAGCTTACATTTTGTTATAATGGCTGCAGAGTTGTGCACATAGTAGGAGCTTTATAAATTGTTGGTTGGTTGCTTGACTGGCTGATCAGTTACGGCGCTAATCTTCACAGTGAAAGCATTTCCTCTATCTTGATGCACAGGAGTTTTTTTTATGGGTGGCTCTCTGTCCTACAAAAATATTTCCTAGAGAGAATCCCAGTTTCCCTCCTTAACTCATTTCATAGTTGAATGATCCTTACTTTTCAGGAAGCCTATCTCTGTGTACTTGTTCAGAATTTCTCTTTTTGCAATGTGAACAGTTTCCTCATGGGAAATAACATGAAGAAATAAAAATAGAGTCACTATAGTTAAGCTGCTAAGTTACTACAGTGAAGTAGGTTGAGGTCTGAGGAAAAGTCTCTTCTTGTTGGAACTGAACTTTTGAACTTTCAGGATCCATGTTAATGCCTGGATGTACGTGCAGCCTGCTGATAAGCCTCTGATCACGCACCGAAGGACAAGCGGCAGGATGTGCACACGTCCAGACCACCTGACACCCGTCCCCCAGACCGCTGGGCAGTCACCTAGACAGTCACTGTCTTGGCCAGTCCAGAGGCTAAGAATTCGGGACCAGTTCTTTTCCAGAATGTCCTTTTCACTGTAAGAACTCCTAGCGTTTCTTTCTTCTTCAGAACACTCTGCACGTAGCCTCGCTGTGTTCCCGGTTTGCAAACCCAAAGACCCACGGATAAGTCTTTGTCCTTTATTTCTCGCCAAAGGCCTCAGACCCCTTCGAGATTGTTGACACTCACACGTGACCTAACAGGAGCGGGCCGGTCTGCGGCAGCTGTCTTCTTCTGGCGTTGACTGCTCGACCTGACTCAAGGTCTTTAACTAGAATCGGTGTCAGTGAGAAGATCCACTTGTTATGCCGGATTCCCTCCTTCCCAACATGGTTCCGAGTTGGCGCTTGCTTAGGTGCTAGAGGTGTGGACTATTGTATGAGCCCAGCTGAGGTTTGCTAATACTTTGCCGAAAAGCTACTCCGTATCCTGACTGTGCTCTTGGCCTGGTAACAAAGGGGATTAAATTTGTCCACTGATTGGGGCATAAAAAATAGATTACTTGACAAAGGTCACTTGCTTACCTGATCCAGGTAGGTCGGGGAGGGTGGGCCTTTTGGAATTGGTTTGCTTCCTGCTCCAGCAGCTTGACTTAGGCAGCTTGAGGAGCCCTTTGAATGAGTCCTTTGAATACCTCACTTCCTGTAAATTTGGAGTTCACATTCTAAGAGCTATACATTTTTATTTGCATAGGGACTGTGTCATTTTCACTGATAAACTGAGTTGCAGATTTTTATTAAAATAGGACCATTTCTTTTGATTTCCAGTTAGCTCTTTTGGTCATAAGTATAAATGGCATCTTTGTTAAAAAATGTAATTTCTGGCCTGGCCAGGTGGCTCAGTCGATTGGAGAATTCTCCTGTACACCAAAGGGTTATGGGTTCTATTCCCAGTCGGGGCATGTTATCTGGACTTCTGGGTTCCATCCTCAGGGTGCATGGGTGGGGGCGAGGCAGGGGTGGGGCAGGAGCCCATCAACTGATTGATGCTTCTCTCTCACACTGATGTTTCTTTCTGTGTCAAAAATCAATTAAAAAAACATGTCCTCCAGCGAGGATTAAAAAAATACATTTTCTAAGCATTTATCGTGAACATGTGGAGATGTTATTGATTTTTAATTGATTTTTTATATGTTATTTTGTAATCAACAATTCCACTACATTCTCACTTCCAGCAGCATTTCAGCTCCCGCCCCCCCGCCCCGCCCCTTTGGGCTTTCCAGCTGCAGAGCTCCATCCGTGTCCGCAGGGGCCTCTGCCTTCTTCCTGCGCACGGTCACGCAGCGCAGCTGAGGGCGTGGGCTCTGGATCCACTGCCGCCTGGGCTTCCTTCTGTCTGCACTTGCTGGTTAGCTACGCGGCTTTGGGCGGGTTACGTTCCCTGTGCCCGCAGCTCCCCGTCTTTAAACTGGGCTCATGGCACCCCCCCACAGGGTCGTTAGGGGGATTATATGAATCCCGCGATTTGATGTTTATGCAGTCCTTAGAACAACGTCTGACCCGTGGTGAGCACCGTGAAAATGTTCGATACACAACTTCTATTTACTTGCATTGGCTAGTACTTCTAGATCAATGTTCAAAAATAATGGTGCGCTTTCCTTATGCTTCCGAGACTTCAGCAGAAATGTTTCTGAAATGCTTCTAATGTTTTGCTGTTTTAGCGTTTCAATAATGGTTCCAACAGAACATTAGAAAGTTGTGGTCTGATATAAAATTTTGCATTTTTCAATTATGCTAAGTAAATAGTCAACTGTCACTATTTTGCTGAGAATTCAAGATCAGGAATGGCTTTAAGTTTTGTCATAGGCTTTTTTGACATATACTCAGATAATCATTAATTTTTATTTTTGACTGACATATTAATATGAGTAAATTTCCTACTATTGAACTGTCCTTGCACCATTGGAATGAACAGTTTGTGCTCATAGCTTATCTTTCCTTTAGAGCGCATCTGAGTTCTTTTTGTATTACTTGTGAAGTTTTTGCGTTGGTATTCATCAGAGACATGACAGTAATTTTTAATGTATTCTTTATCGGTTTTGGTGTCAATGTGATGTTCTAAGTATCTGACAGTGTCTCTTCTTTCTCTATACCCTACAAAAGATTAAATGGTATTACTTCTTCTTTTGAAATGAAAAGAATGTTAAGTTAGGAAGGCAAGTGATATCTAAAAGTAAGCTGCTTGTCTTTTATAGGTGAAACAGTGGCTCGTGTAGAGCTGTGCAACGTTAGCCACCTGCGTTGGGGTTGTGCCAGGGAAATGAGGACGTACATTTAGTGAGCATTTACTTAGGTATTTAAAAACAGTACCGTACAAAATAAAGTGTCATACTTTTATTACTCATTAGATGTGTGTTTGCTTACTTGAATAAAGTCATGGTAAAAACTTCTGACTTTTAAAAAATGCACTTTTTTGGTAAGACTGGTTTTAGATTCATAGCAAAACTGAGCCGGAACGAGCGCAGTTCACATGGCGCCGTGCACAGGCACTCCCCCCACTGCCAGCATCCCCCGCCCGAGCGGTAGGTCGGTTCCAAGGCGCAAACCTACAGGGGCGCCTCACCGTCACTCAGGGTGTCTGGTTTGTGTGAGGGCTCAGTCATGGTCATTAACTTTGTCTTGTACATGCTGTGGGTTTCAAAAAATACTTTATTTATTTTTAGGGAGAGGGGAAGGGAGAAAGAGGGGGAGAGAAACATTATCAATCGGTTGCCTCCCGCGCACCCCCAGGTGGGGACCCGACCCACAGCCCAGGCCTGTGCCCTGACTGGGAGTCACACCAGTGACCTTTAGGTTTGTGGGATGATACCCAACCCACCGAGCCACACCAGTCAGGGTGGGCTTTTTAAAAAAAATTGTACATGCTATGTTTAAAATTTTTTTTTATTGTTTTTGCTATTACAGTTGTTCCTGCTCCCCGCTCCACTGGTTCCCACCTCCACCCAGCCCCACTCCGTCCCCTCCCTCCATCAGCCCCCATATCATTGTCCGTGTCCGTGGGTCATGCCCTGCCGCGGATTTTTGACAAACATATGATAACACACATCTACCCACACAGCATCACACGGAATAGTTTCACTGCCCTGAAAATTCCGTGCTCTGCCCGCTCGTCTTTGCCTCCCCACGGCCCCCCGCAACCCCTGATCTGCTGACTGTGTTTGAGTGTTGTGGCCTGTTCAGATGGGCCTCTTTCCTTCAGTAATGTGTAGTTAAGGTTTCTCCATGGCTTTTCATGGCCTGATAGCTCATCTTTAAGTGCCGACTAGTATTTCATCGTCTGGATAAAATCCTGTTCCTTTGGGAAGCTGAACGTCTTTTCCTGAAGGTCACAGCTCCGGCTCCTCTGAATCCAGGAATCCAGTCCATCAGTTCACACATTTTTGTTGAAAGCCAGCAAAGTCCTCTGTCACTGTGGGGTACAGCAGTGCTCAAAACAGGTGTGAGTGGTGCCTGTCATCATGGAACCTGGCGCAGTTTCTGGAGCCTAACAGGTGCCTGCTGAGTGTGTGTGGATGTGTGTGCTCATGGCCCATCGTGTGGAGATTCTTTGTCTTCAGCAGTTTCCAAACATGGTAGTACACATTTCTGTCCACTAGGTGGTGGTAGAGTCATGTATCCAGATCAGTTTGCACTGTAATTAAGACACTAATTGCTTGCTTATAAATATTCTCTTTATAATAAGTAAAATTTAAACTTGTTTATATTAATTCACCAGAATATAATCACTAATTCAAATGAAAAGTTGCAACACATTTTTCAGAATGAATCTTAAGTAAAATTTCTCCAATTCTTAACTTTGTCTTCCTTGGTTTGTGAATGAAACATTTGTGGGGATCTGGCTGCACGCCAGGCATCGTGCTCGTGCTGGGGACTCAGGGTCGACTTCGACTCCCTGTCTGCCCTCGATGTGTCGCAATTCAGTGGGGGAGACAGACACGAAGAGAGGCCCAGTCCGTCCAGTGGACACACGTGTCTGAAGGGCGCCATTAGATGAGTTTTACCCGCATACACCCACCCGTGTAACCTGCATCCGCATCTAGATAGACCAGGGCCACCGCGGGCCGCCTGTCTCCAAGGGCCGTGCACAGGCTGAGTAAGCAGAGAAAGCCAGTTGAGAGAGAAATGGAGATGATCAAGCCAAGCTTTTGCTGAGATAGTCACCTGGGTTCTTGAGTTATTATTTATCCGTTCGGATCTAGTCCTTGTGAGTCCTGGATGTACTTCGGTTTTGTGCAGGAGATTTTTCATGAGCTGGTGTGGGTTTCTGTCACTTGTAGTCAGAAGAGTACACCCGTGCTGGAATGCCCAGGCTCGCTTTTCTAAGGTGGGGGACTTGTCTGTACACTCCTCAAAACATAACTGAAGCAGTAACTTCCAAGCCTTTGGCCATAGGTTCTGCGCTTCGGTGCTGAAACTGCTGCTCCGTGAAGAAACCACTGTTCACGTTTGTAGGAGTCAGATTTTGGAACCCAGGGTTCTCTGGTTCCACGGACCCCCCTCAGCCCACCCCTACGCCCACGCTCTGTGCATTGGCCCTCAAAGTGCGGTCTCAGGAGCGGCAGCTTTGGCATCATGTTGGCCGCACAGATTGTCAGGCCCCCCCAGACCCACCGAGTCAGAAGCTCTGGGAACGGGACCTAGCAGCCCTGCAGGCGGCTCTGATGCAGGCCCTGCTGGAGGAGCACTGCTTTTGGCAAGGAATCCCGATGGCCACAAGGCCGCGCAGACTCTGTTCCCACGTTGTAGGCCAGAAAGCGAGCCCAGATCGGCAGCTCGTGCTGGCAGGTGCGGGACGTGGTAGCCCCTGAGTGGGATCCGGGCCTGTCAGCCCTTGTCATTCTTGCCTTGCAGTTGCGTGACTCTAGTCTCTGCCTCTGTCGTCACATGGCTGTCGTCCTGCGCGTCCTTTCTGTGTTGTGTTCTTGTGACACCGGTCCCTGAACTTGGGGCCCACCTAAGCTGGTTTGGTAGGACCTCGTCTTAACCAAAGACGTCTGCAAAGACCTGTCTCCATCCATACGGGGTCCCATTCTGAGGTGCGGGGTAGACGTGGATTTTGGGGACGTGCTGTTCCATCTGGTACAGCACCTTTGTGGAAAACCAGGGGACAACATGTAAGAGCCCGTTTTTGGACACGCTTCCGTCCCACTTGTGTGTGTGTCTGCCATTGCGTCCGTGCTGCAGCAGCTCAACGACTCTGGCGTTACAGCGAGTCTCGACGTCAGGTCATATGATTCCCCAGCTTCGCTCCTTGTAAAAGCTACTTTGGCTATTTTAGGTCCTTCCCTTTTCCATGTCAACTTTATAATCAGTTTGTCGACTGCTATTTAAAAAGCCTGCTGGGATTTTGATTGGGATTGCTTTGACTCTATTGATCAGTTTTATTTCTTAATATTAATTGAGTTTTCTGACTCAGTGATTAAGGTCTGCCTTTCGCTAGTAGTGGCTTGAGGTGTCCTTGGCTTGTGTTTACATAACTCAGTCCCAGTCTCCATCTTCACGTGGTCTCCTGTCCCTTGCGTCTCCTCTCCCACCCCTTCTAAGAGGACAGCTGTCTCTGGATTGAGGGCCCACCCAGATCATCCAGGGTGACCTCCTCTGAGGTCCTTAACTTAATCACATCTGCACGGATCCTTTTCTGAATAAGGACACATTTATAAGTTCCTGAGGCAAGGACATGGTCATATCTTCTTGAGGGCTGCCATTCCGCCCTGAGACCCTGCTGGAGAAATCGTTACTTTGCAGTAAACCTACAGCGTGAAAGCCATGTGTGCACAGCGAGCGTCAGAGGATGTTAGGGTCTGTTCCTCTCTGATGTTCCCTCTTCCGACTGCCTTTGCCTCCCTGCACCGCAGGCACGTTGCCCGTTGCTGTTTCCTACACGCTCCAAGCAGGGCCCTCCCCTCGTCCCATCGCCTGGGTTTCTCACCTCCCAGATGCTGCAGACAGCTTCCCTGGGTCCGCGGCAGCCTCTGCCCGGTGCCCTCTCACCACAGGGCCCCCCCTGCCCCGTCTCGAACGCCAGCTCTGCGCCCTCCACGCTGCTGTGTTTCTCTTCCAAGCATTGATCACCATCCGACTTACTACATAATCATTCCTCTGCCTGTGTCTCCATGAAGCAGAACGTCAGCCCCGTGATAGCAGGGGCTCTGCTGTTCATTCATATATTCCCAGCACCTGAAAAAGTACCCGGCACGTGGTCGATGCTTAGCAGACATTTTTGAATTAATTAAATGAGTAAGTGGGTGATTTTCTTCAGTTGAGAAATAACCTTTTACAAAGGAGATGACTTAAATCACATTGTATTAAAACCCAGGTTTAAAAAACAGCAGTTTAAAGAAGCTCCTAATTGTTAAATTTGGGACAATTTGAGTACTAAGAAAGAATAATAAGTCTAATTGATTGTAACATTTTGAATTGTAAAAACCCATTAGTCCATAAGGGTACTCACAAAGGGCAGTGAGACAGAGGAGGGGAGGAGAGAGAAGAACAGAAAGCGAACTCTACCTGACAGAAGAACGCCTTCTGGTGAGTGCAGACCAGTGACTGTCAGCCAGTGTCCTGCAAGAATGTGAAACGTGCAGCACCCGACTCTTGTCAGGGGCACTGGCCTCCTTTTCCTTAGATTTCAAATAAAAAGTGACAACAACCAACGCAAGAAAAGCCGCCCAGTGTGAACGAGTCAAAGTTATACCCATTTTCATCAGATTGTTAAAAAATACATTTTTGGTGTGCTACAGAATTTTAGTAATTAGCTTATGTGTGCAGTGAGATGATAGAAAATCACCATTTTGAAGCATTCTTGCAAAAATGTTTAACTTGAGTCTCATCGAGCCTGTACCAAACCTCAAGGTTTAAGGAGACGCGGGGGATAGAGAAGCGAGGTGACTGGTCCCAGGGGGTGAACAGTCGCTTAAGTTCAAAGTGCATGACATTTGATAAAACAATTTTCCGACTTTTTTTCTTTTTTAATTATATTTTATTGATTATGCTATTACAGTTGTCCCATTTCCCCCCCTTCATTCCCCTCCACCCTGCATACCCCCTCCCACCCACATTCCCCCCTTTAGTTCATGCCCATGTGTCATAAGTTCTTTAGCTTCTACATTTCCCACACTATTCTTGCCCTCTCCCTGTCTATTTTCTACCCATTATCTGTGCTACTTGTTCTCTGTACCTTGTCCCCCTCTCTCCTCCTCCCACTCCCCTATTGCTAACCCTCCATGTGATCTCCATTTCTGTGTTTCTGCTCCTGTTGTAGTGGTTTGCTGAGTTGGCTTTTGTTTTAGGTCTGGTTGTTAATACCTGTGAGTTTGCTGTTTTTTTTACTGTTCATATTTTTTATCTTCTTTTTCCTAGATAAGTCCCTTTAACATTTCATATAATAAGGGCTTGGTGATGATGAACTCTTTTAACTTGACCTTATCTGAGAAGCACTTTATCTTCCCTTCCATTCTAAATGACAGCTTTGCTGGATAGAGCAATCTTGGATGTAGGTCTTTGATTTTCATGACTTGGAATACTTCTTCTTTCCAGCCCCTTCTTGCCTGTAAGGTCTCTTTTGAGAAATCTGCTGACAGTCTGATGGGAACTCCTTTGTAGGTGACTGTCCCCTTATCCCTTGCTGCTTCTAGAATTCTCCCCTTCATTTGAATCTTGGGTAATGTAATTATAATGTGCCTTGGTGTGTTCCTCCTTGGGTCCAACTTCTTTGGGACTCTCTGAGCTTCCTGGACTTCCTGGGAGA